>JAPMOQ010015521.1:2526387-2537204 GCA_026543055.1 Argiope trifasciata | reverse complement strand
AAATTAATTCATTTCAAATTATAAAATTCCTTTAAAAAGTGCCATAATAAGTAAATTTAATAATGCACTCTTGTTTGGATTTTTAAATTATATATAAAGTTTTGTTTTGGTAATATCTTTTCTAAATTGAAAGCAAATTATCTATACTTATTAAAATTAGAGTTTGTGTGTGTCTCTGTTTCTTTCAGGATGGACAATTGTAGTTAGAACAACCAAACTTGGCACAGATGTACCTTAAATAAGATAATTTCAGCTATTTAAAGATCAAGTGAAATTTCTTTCAAGTTTCTTAAACTTGGCGTTTTTCTAAAGTAACTTTCGGCTATTTAAAAGCACGAGATTGATTTTTACGTCCTTTTAAAACAAAACGACACCAGTTTAATTACCATGTGATTTTTCTGTAGATTTTGACAAATTAAAAAAAAATTACACAATTTTTAAGGATAAATTTATTTTTTAATCAAATTCAAATTGTTTCCATCATTGCATCAAATATTTAACTGGGTGATTTTTGTCTATTGTTGAAAAACCAAAGAAAACAATTCGTTAATTCTCTGAGCATTTTCATAAGGAATCAGAAAATGAGATTCTATCACAACAAAAAAGATTTACAGTTTGTAATATATTGCCCAGACACTTAATGACAGGTAAGTCATTAAGGCACTTAATGTCACTATACTTTGATTTGACTTCATTAGATAAATTACTCCTCCATTGAGAGAATTATGAACATCAATTTATGCATAGAAAATTTAGTTCAAATGAAATATAATCTTTATTCTTGGTAATTCAGCTAGCTGCTAAATGTGACAAGCAAAATATAATATAATAAACAGGTTACTAAAGAAGAAGAACAAATTATCAAATACCCTGACGTTTTTTTAGTTGCAATTTGAATCATTTATACATAGTATAAAATGAAATCTCCAGAAACCGTCTGTATATTTGAAAAGGAAAAACTCTAGAAATACTTAACTGATATTGGAAATATTCGTGCCATTTTGCTGAGCATTGGAAGGTTTCAGTACATTAAAGTCATATCAAAATTTAAAAAATGAGTTTTATGATTGCTATTTTAACTATTTTCCTATCACGATTCACGCATGCGCAAAATAGCAAGAGCTGAGGCATGAATATGCGATACATATCTTAGTTCAAGTCTAATTTTAAACCGCGATTCAAAGCTCATTATATCCCCTCTCCCTAAAAACATAAATTCAACCTTATCCAGAGCATATTAAATTTTTACCCTTTTAGCAATCTGAATATTACTGAATGTGAACTATAAAAACTGTTTTATAGTTATTTATGATGATTTCTAAATATATGTTTATATTTGTGTGATGATGCGTCAATACCCATGGCATATCGGATGGAAGCTAGACAAGTTAACACATTAAATGCGAGACACGTACTAGTACGTTTTCTGACGATTCATAGTTGAGGGAGGGACAGGTACTAGTATGCTTTCGTGTAACAACATGGTTTGTTAGTGGGTACAAAAATTAATTTAGGAAAAGAAAAAAAAAAAAAAAAAAACTAGTTTTTACATACGGAACGGGAAGGTGGACTAAAAAAAATCAATTTAGATTTAAAATTCACTTTTTATTTATCTTTGCGAATTTTTGCCTCTTCATAGAGGAAAATGCTTTGAACGTTACCACACTGTAAAACATTATTAGTTTTATGATTGCTCTTTTCATTTTTTTATCATGTAAAAATGCTTATATATAACCTAATTCGAAAAAATTAAAACTATATTCTACTATTTCTATTTGATTTTTCCTATTTACGACACTATAATAAATTTATCGAATGAAAAAAATACCTTTTGTTTACAAAAATCTTATGATTGTTATTTATATATTTGAATATAAAATACGCAAAGTTGGTTAAAAAATGAAATAATTTTCGATCTGTCGAGATTGAACTGACTAAATTTAAGCGCAAAACTCTCGCTCCCGGTACAATTCCACTGCGAAATGCACCCGCACACAATGTGTTAAAAGCTAATTTTGCCTCTTGGATGTTATAACACTTGGATGTGCGCATACTGCTAGTATCGTATATTTTGTAAGCTAATAAATTAACACTAGCATCAATTTTTGAAGTTACTGCGAAAAACGTTAAAATTTAAGTAAAATATAAAACCTCGAGGGTTTGTCTCCACAAAACTTTCTCGCATAATCTGTAATAAAGTTGTTAACTCTGAGAATGACTTGCATGAAATTTGCTTTCTATAACTACAAATTATTATTAACCTTTAACTTGGATTTAGCATTTCTGCAGAATCTATTATCTCCTCGGTGAATTATTTTGGAAATTAATCCTTGGTAAAGAGATGCGGTTTTATTTTTATTTTAGAAAATTGTACTATCTCTATAATCCTCCTGTATGTGTAAGGAAAAAGCTGACCAAGTTTCATTGTAATGGGATGAATGGTTTAGGAAGTCATAAGAGATATACAAACAAACATTCATTTTTATTTATATGAGACTAGCCGCCTTTGGCGACCAGCTGGTTCGCCATGAGTAATGCGTTCTAAAATTTTCAATTAAATCACATATTCATTAGCCTTGAAGTAATTCAGGGCATTGATTGGCCAGAAATTAATATATTCTTTAAGATGATGGACGGAAAGCTCTAAAAAAACACGTTTTCCTAATAATATTCTTTAACTTTTTAAATCAGTCAGTTTTAATTATTGATTTAGAATGATTGATGTAGCAACTTTTATTTAAAATTAAAATTATTATTAATAAAAATATTTTGTAAAATATGGCTCACAGAGCAAAATATGAAGAAACCTAAAACTCATAATTCATCGATGTATAATTGGATTCAAGCCATATAAAATGCCACATAAATTCAATCAGATTTATCGTAAATAAAGAAGATTTATTGAATTAATGATATATATATTGCAAACGATCATAGAGTCCTTTGCCTTGCAATTTTTAAAGAAAATATCACATTTTATATTTCTTTTATTTTATCCAGTCACGTGCTAAAAGTTGCATTTTTTTATATTTATTTTACGATGATAGTTTTTTTATTCGTACTTCCGGCATTCTTTTATTTTATCCAGTCACGTGATAAAAACATGGTTAAAATATTTCTTTAAAAATTCATTAAAAATAGACGCGTACGTTATAAATTTAAAAAACTGATACCGTTAGAAAGCTAATTTTTTAATCTTTAAATTGATATAAAAATCATGTTTGTGCAATAATATTTTTGGAAGTTATAACGGAAAAACATCGAAATTTCGCTTAAATTTTAATTAATTCAAATTCTAATTAAAAATTCTTAAAAAGGGCTCAGAGGTGCACATTCTCGACCTCCAAGGTATACATGTACCAAATTTGGTTGCTATAGGTCCAACGGTCTGGCCTGTAGATTGACAAAACACACACACAAACATTGAGCTTTATTATAAGTATAGATATAAAAAAATGTGACCGAAAATAGAAATACAATTTTGAAAAAATATCTGTTAATTTAATTATTTTAAAATTAAAAAGAGTATAAAAATATTTCGAATTTCTTAATGAGCTTTCATGCATTATGTTTCTTTATAGACAAAATTTTTATATTATGATGTACCTAACAAACGAGACATAAAATTTCAATATATGTGATATTTCCAGGCTGCCATCTATCGCTTTGAAAAAACACTATTTAAACCTAGACTAAATTAACGTGCCAAGTTTATTAATAAAAGTTTTCTAAAACCAATCTTGAATCGATAAAATACATAATCCAAATTAAATAATAAATCGCATCCTTGATGTATAATAATCCCCGATAAGTAATAAAGTAAAAAAAAAATCCTCCAGATTTAAAGAACGATTTCGAAATCATGCAAACTTACATAATTATCATAAATATTACTCAGAATCAGCTACAAATAAATTGAAATAAGATTATATAAATGCATTAATAATATTATAATCTATACTTATAATAAAGCTCAATGTGTGTGTGTGTGTGCGTGTGTGTGTGTGTGTTGGCGCTCTACAGGCCAGACCGTTGGTCCTACAGCTACCAAATTTGGTGCATGTATACCTTGGAGGTCGGGAAAGTGCATCTCGGAGCCCTTTTTTCGAATTTTTAATTAGAATTTGAATTAATTAAAATTTAAGCGAAATTTCGACGTTTTTCCGCTATAACTTCCGAAAATATTATCGGATAAACATGATTTTAACATCAATTTAAAGTTAAAAAATTAGCTTTCTAATAGTATCAGTATTTTAACATTTAACTTAAGCTTCTATTTGTAATGAATTTTTAAAGAAGCATTTCAACTATATTTTTCAACAATATATTTCGGACAAAACAATAAAATTTAATCTGCAGGAGCACGTTACGAGTGGAAGGGGAAAAATTATCTTTTATCAATAGGTTGCCATCAGATAGATAAAAACTCAAATTAAAAAAAATAAATAATTATTGCAAATTAAACATTTAAAAATGCAATTTTCAGCACGTGTCTGCATGAAATGAAATAAATATGAAATATGTTTTTTTTCTTTTTAAAAAAAGAAAATGCAAAGCATTTTTTGTGACTTTTACAATATTATTAATTGAATAAATCAGCTTTGTTTAATAATAGAAATGCATCTATAAAAAAGTCTAAATGAAGTAAATAGCTGAATAGTATGTAGCACGAGTCTATAAATGCTTTAAAAAATGAAGAATATTTAGCTTTTAATTAAAAAGAGATGAACTTGTGATATCAGTGTTTTAATGCATAACTTAAGCTTCTATTTTTAACGAATTTTTAAAGAAATATTTTAACCATGTTTTTTTGAGCACGTGACTGGATAAAATAAAATAAAACAATGCCGGAAGTTCAAATAAAAAAAAACTATCATCGCAAATCAAATCTAAAGAAATACAACTTTCAGCATGTGACTGGATAAAATAACATAAATATAAAATGAGATATCTTCTAAAAAAATAAATGCTAGGCAATGGATTCTATGATCGTTTGCAATAGATATATAATTAATTCCATAAATTATCTTTATTTACAGTACACCTGGTTGAATTTAGACAGGATATGCATTGAAATCCCGACTTAATGGCATATTTTTATAATCGTTTGTAATATCTGTATCATTAATTCAATAATTGTTCCCCTTTTTCGCTTTCTTTAAAAAACATATTTAACATTTTGGCAACATTACCGAAAAAAACATTTTTAATATTTTGGAAGCATAATCGATAAATTGTTAGAGCATTAAACTCAAAAAGTTTTTTCGAATAAAGTTACCGACTCTTTAACTACTAATAACTGAATCTTTTAACTTTAACTATTTCTTAAATTTTGGCTAATGAATATGTGATTTAATTGAAAATTTTAGAACGCATTACTCATGGCGAACCAGCTGGTAGCCAAAGGCGGCTAGTTATTAATAAGTAATACATTATTAATTAAATTATCTATTGATGGAATCGGTTTTAATTTTGCAAATTAATTATAATTTAAATCAGGACGATTAATGAAATTAATTATATTTTTAAATAAAATGAATATTTTTAGCTACAATTCAAAATTTCAATTTCAATTTCATTTCTTTCATGAAATTCACCAACTAAGTTCTAGACATATCGTCAAATTCATTGACCTCTTTTAACAAACTCTCTTCCTTCAAACATAAATAAAATTTAACAAAAAATTGCTTTTTGATCTTTAAGATCTAATAGTTTAAATTTTATTGCACCTAAATTAGTCACCTGATATTCTGATTTCTCTTTCAAACAGAAAATGTTTTAAACAAGCTTTACCTACAAAAACTTAAAAAAATTAATAATAATTGCTAACTTAAAAACCATGCACAGGAAAAAAAAAATCTTCTCCATAAAAATTGTTTGGGAAATATATCTATATATATATAAACGTCTTCGCCACCCTCCCTCCCTTTCGCATTTCCTCGCTACTTAACACTTTCAGAATTGCTCTCATTTCAGAAGCGTAAGAATTCGATTCTTATTGTCGTTCGCATATAGGTGGCGCCACCTTCTTCACCCGAACAATTTTTTTCCCATCCTGTGGGGTTAGCGTTCTTACTCAATAAAGCTACGAATTCGTCAGTATCAATAAGATACCGTTGATTAAAACATTAAAAAAATTTCCGCTTCATATAAAAAAATCAAATAAAGAAAAGTACTGAAATTTGCTATTAGTAGTTTTACTTTATCATGTGGGAACATTTTTTGGATCAATTGAAAGCGAAAAATCGCCAGAAAGCGATATTTGAAACTCGGAATGGAAAGGGACACGCTTTGCGTTGCACGTTCACGATTGTGATTCAGAATCCAAATGGTGAGCATTGCGTTTGAGAATTGGCAACACACTGTTTTTTGCAAAATACGTGAACGCTTTTTTCGTTCCCATTGTAGGTTATTTTTTGTTCATGCTTCGATCAGCTTCTAATTTTAAATAAGTTTTGTCTCTGAAGATTTTGTTTCGGTCACTACTTGCTCTTTTCGTTCCCTTTCTTTCTTTCCTTCTTTCTTTTGCAGGGTTTCATCGGGTGACAGCTTAAGAAACCCCGTTTAGGTTTTATTCAATATCTACGCGATTTTGAGCTTAAACCTCCCTGATCAAAACAACATCATGTTCTCACATTATAAAAGCGATAAATTCCCAATTTTGAGACCTCACCAAATTGTTGCTTATGTTGCTGAGCCATTACTAAGTTTTTGCCTTCATGCACTGAGGCTTCACCAATTTGGTGCCTACGCGCCTCCAGACGTCAGCAATATGTTGCCTACGCGCTTTGGGGCCTCACCATTTTATTGCATTTGCTCGTTGAGGCCTTACCATTTTGTTGCCTACGTGTTCTGAGACATCACCAACTTATTGCCTCCGCGTTCTAAGGATTCACCAATTTGTTGCCTTTGCGCATTTTCAAGCTTCAGCAATTTGTGTGCCTACACGCCTCTAGACTTCAGAAATCTGTTGCCTACGCGCTTTTTGGCCTCACCATTTTATTGCTTTTGCTCTTTGATACCTTACCAGTTTGCTGCCTACGCGATGGGAGACTTCACACAATTGTTGCCTACGTTTTGTTGGGGCATCACCAATTTATTGCCTACGCGTTCTGAGGTTTCACCAATTTGTTGCCTTTGTGCATTTTCAAGCTTCAGCAATTTGTTGTCTACGCATCTCCAGACTTCAGAAATCTGTTGCCTACGCGCTTTGGGGCCTCACCATTTTATTGCTTTTACAAGATATATATTCTCACATATTAAAAGAGATAAATCGCACATTTTGTTGAATACAAATTTTGAGGCTTCACCAATTTGTTGCCTACACGTTCTGAGGCTTCACCAATTTGTTGCCAACGCGCATCTTGAAACTACACCAATTTGTTTCCTACACACTCTCATGTCTCATCAATTTGTCGTTTACAAGCTCTGAGGCTTCATCAATATGTTGCCTACGCGCATTTGGATGCTTCACCAAATTGTTGCCTATTTGCTATGAGGCCTCATCAATTTGTTGTTTACACGCTCGAACAGTCCATCAATGTGTTGCCTACGACCTCGACGTATTCATCAATTTGTTGCCTATGGTGAAAGAGGCTTCACCAATTTGTTGCCTACACATTCTGAAGCCTCATCCCATTGTTTACACGCTCAGAGTCTTCAATTTTTTGCCAACGCACCCTGTGACTTCACCTATTTGTTGCTTATATGCAATTTGAATCTTCATCAATGTGTTGCCTACGCACTATGATGCTTCTTGTTTTTGTTGCCTATGTCCTCTGATGCTTCACCAATTTGTTGCATTTCTGGCTTTATCAATTTGTTGCCTACGGTCTATGAGACGTCACCAATTTCTTGCCTACGCACACTTTGTTACTTCACTGATTTTTGTTGCCAACACATTCTGAGGCCTCATCAAATTGTTTTTTACACGCTCTGAGGCTTCTTTAATTTCTTGCCTACGCACTCTGGCTTCACCAATTTGTTGCTTATAGGCATTTTGAGTGTTGAACAATTTGTTACCTATACGCATTTGGAGGTTTCACCAATTTATTATCTACATGCTCTGGGGCCTCATCAATTTATATCCTACTCGCTCTGACTTCACCAATTTGTTGCCTACGTCTTCTGGGGCTTCCCCATTTTGTGACTTCATCAATTTGTTGCTTATATGCTCTGAGGTTTCAGCAATTTACCGACATGCTTTAATGCTTCACCCGTTTGTTGCCTACTCACTCTAAATCTTTACCAAATTGTTGCCTACACACTCTGCGGCTTCATAAATGTGTTGCCTACGCCCTCTGAAGCTTCATCAATTTGTTGTCTACACGCTCTGAGGCTTGACCACTTTGCTGCATTTTCAGGCTTAATCAATTTGTTCCCGCTTCGCCAATTTGTTGCTTACACACTCTGAGACTTCATCAATTTGTTGTTTACACGTTCCGATGCTTCATCAATTTGTTGCCAATACGCATTTTGATGTTTCCCCAATTTGTTGCCTTCCTACTCTGTGGCTTCACCAATTTGTTGCCTTCGTGCTCTGTGGCTTCACCAATTTGTTGCCTTTGTGCTCTGTGGCTTCACCAATTTATTGCCTACGTATTCTGAGACATCACCAACTTATTGCCTACGCGTTCTAAGGTCTCACCGATTTGTAACCTTTGCGCATTTTCAGGTTTCAGCAATTTGTTGCCTACTCACCCTGACGTTCTAACAAGTGTTGCCTACGCATTACGAGGCTTCACCAATTTGTTGCCTACTCATTTTGAGCCCTCAATGATGAAATACCGCGCCAAAAATCAAAAAAAAAAAAGCGACTGAAAGTCGCAGTTTTTTTTTGTTTCCCTCTCTCTTTCCTATTTAACGTTTATAACAAGTTTTCCTTTCCTCCAGCTTTAGCAGAACAACAACTCTATTATTTTTGTCAATTTCGTATATTAGGCGCCACCTTGTATGTCCGAATTCTTTAGTGTATTCTTTATGTTTTCCGCGCCCATGAAGTTTTTTCCCTCCTGCGTTTAAAGGATTCACACTCAACGAAGCTATGAATTCGTCGATATTAGTAAGATAACGTTTGAGATCACCATCAGTCAACCGATCTTTCTGGTATGCTTTGGTTTCCACTATCTCGTAATTTATTGTTTGTTCCATACTTTATTATACATACACTTAATTATATTTATTTGGGTCATGTTTTATTTTTGAATCCTAAAAGTACCTTGGCAACAAATTGGTGAAGCCACAGAGCACGAAGGCAACAAATTGGTGAAGCCACAGAGCACGAAGGCAACAAATTGGTGAAGCCACAGAGTAGGAAGGCAACAAATTGGGGAAACATCAAAATGCGTATTGGCAACAAATTGATGAAGCATCGGAACGTGTAAACAACAAATTGATGAAGTCTCAGAGTGTGTAAGCAACAAATTGGCGAAGCGGGAACAAATTGATTAAGCCTGAAAATGCAGCAAAGTGGTCAAGCCTCAGAGCGTGTAGACAACAAATTGATGAAGCTTCAGAGGGCGTAGGCAACACATTTATGAAGCCGCAGAGTGTGTAGGCAACAATTTGGTAAAGATTTAGAGTGAGTAGGCAACAAACGGGTGAAGCATTAAAGCATGTCGGTAAATTGCTGAAACCTCAGAGCATATAAGCAACAAATTGATGAAGTCACAAAATGGGGAAGCCCCAGAAGACGTAGGCAACAAATTGGTGAAGTCAGAGCGAGTAGGATATAAATTGATGAGGCCCCAGAGCATGTAGATAATAAATTGGTGAAACCTCCAAATGCGTATAGGTAACAAATTGTTCAACACTCAAAATGCCTATAAGCAACAAATTGGTGAAGCCAGAGTGCGTAGGCAAGAAATTAAAGAAGCCTCAGAGCGTGTAAAAAACAATTTGATGAGGCCTCAGAATGTGTTGGCAACAAAAATCAGTGAAGTAACAAAGTGTGCGTAGGCAAGAAATTGGTGACGTCTCATAGACCGTAGGCAACAAATTGATAAAGCCAGAAATGCAACAAATTGGTGAAGCATCAGAGGACATAGGCAACAAAAACAAGAAGCATCATAGTGCGTAGGCAACACATTGATGAAGATTCAAATTGCATATAAGCAACAAATAGGTGAAGTCACAGGGTGCGTTGGCAAAAAATTGAAGACTCTGAGCGTGTAAACAATGGGATGAGGCTTCAGAATGTGTAGGCAACAAATTGGTGAAGCCTCTTTCACCATAGGCAACAAATTGATGAATACGTCGAGGTCGTAGGCAACACATTGATGGACTGTTCGAGCGTGTAAACAACAAATTGATGAGGCCTCATAGCAAATAGGCAACAATTTGGTGAAGCATCCAAATGCGCGTAGGCAACATATTGATGAAGCCTCAGAGCTTGTAAACGACAAATTGATGAGACATGAGAGTGTGTAGGAAACAAATTGGTGTAGTTTCAAGATGCGCGTTGGCAACAAATTGGTGAAGCCTCAGAACGTGTAGGCAACAAATTGGTGAAGCCTCAAAATTTGTATTCAACAAAATGTGCGATTTATCTCTTTTAACATGTGAGAATATATATCTTGTAAAAGCAATAAAATGGTGAGACCCCAAAGCGCGTAGGCAACAGATTTCTGAAGTCTGGAGATGCGTAGACAACAAATTGCTGAAGCTTGAAAATGCACAAAGGCAACAAATTGGTGAAACCTTAGAACGCGTAGGCAATAAATTGGTGATGCCTCTGAATACGTAGGCAATAAATTGGTGAGGTATCGGAACGCGTAGGCAACAAACTGGTAAGGTCTCAAAGAGCAAAAGCAATAAAA
>JAPMOQ010015521.1:2502062-2526377 GCA_026543055.1 Argiope trifasciata | reverse complement strand
CAAACTGGTAAGGTCTCAAAGAGCAAAAGCAATAAAATGGTGAGGCCAAAAAGCGCGTAGGCAACAGATTTCTGAAGTCTAGAGGCGCGTAGGCACACAAATTGCTGAAGCTTGAAAATGCGCAAAGGCAACAAATTGGTGAAGACTTAGAACACGTAGGCAATAAGTTGGTGATGCCTCAGAACACGTAAGCAACAAAATGGTAAGGCCTCAACGAGCAAATGCAATAAAATGGTGAGGCCCCAAAGCGCGTAGGCAACATATTGCTGACGTCTGGCGGCGCGTAGGCACCAAATTGGTGAAGCCTCAGTGCATGAAGGCAAAGACTTAGTGATGGCTCAGCAACATAAGCAACAATTTGGTGAGGTCTCAAAATTGGGAATTTATCGCTTTTATAATGTGAGAACATGATGTTGTTTTGATCAGGGAGGTTGAAGCTCAAAATCACGTAGGTATTGAATAAAACCTAAACGGGGTTTCTTAAGCTGTCACCCGATGAAATCCTGCAAAAGAAAGAAGGAAAGAAAGAAAGGGAACGAAAAAAGCAAGTAGTGACCGAAACTAAAACCTTCAGAGACAAAACTTATTTAAAATTAGAAGCTGATCGAAGCATGAACAAAAAATAACCTACAATGGGAACGAAAAAAGCGTTCACGTATTTTGCAAAAAACAGTGTGTTGCCAATTCTCAAACGCAATACTCACCATTTGGATTCTGAATCACAATCGTGAACGTGCAACGCAAAGCGTGTCCCTTTCCATTCTGAGTTTCAAATATCGCTTTCTGGCGATTTTTCGCTTTCAATTCATCCAAAAAATGTTCCCACATGATAAAGTAAAACTACTAATAGCAAATTTCAGTACTTTTCTTTATTTGATTTTTTTATATGAAGCGGAAATTTTTTTAATGTTTTAATCAACGGTATCTTATTGATACTGACGAATTCGTAGCTTTATTGAGTAAGAACGCTAACCCCACAGGATGGGAAAAAAATTGTTCGGGTGAAGAAGGTGGCGCCACCTATATGCGAACGACAATAAGAATCGAATTCTTACGCTTCTGAAATGAGAGCAATTCTGAAAGTGTTAAGTAGCGAGGAAATGCGAAAGGGAGGGAGGGTGGCGAAGACGTTTATATATGTAGATATATTTTCCAAACAATTTTTATGGAGAACATTTTTTTTTCCTGTGCATGGTTTTTAAGTGAGCAATTATTATTAATTTTTTTAAGTTTTTGTAGGTAAAGCTTATTTAAAACACTTTCTGTTTGAAAGAGAAATCAGAATATCAGGTGACTAATTTAGGTGCAATAAAATTTAAACTATTAGATCTTAAAGATCAAAAAGCAATTTTTTGTTAAATTTTATTTATGTTTGAAGGAAGAGAGTTTGTTAAAAGGGGTCAATGAATTTGACGATATGTATAGAACTTAGTGAATTTCATGAAAGAAATGATTGATCTATTCTAACATATTGATGAAGCCTCAGAGCTTGTAAACGACAAATTGATGAGACATGAGAGTGTGTAGGAAACAAATGGGTGTAGTTTCAAGATGCCCGTTGGCAACAAATTTGTGAAGCTTCAGAACGTGTAGGCAACAAATTGGTGAAGCCTCAAAATTTGTATTCAACAAAATGTGCGATTTATCTCTTTTATCATGTGAGAATATATATTTTGTTCGGGGGAAGGGGGGTTAGAGCTCGAAATTGCGTAGGCAATGAGTAAAACAGAAATAGGGTGCGTAAGTTTCCACCCGACAAAGCATCATCGTAATGTTACGGAATCCCACCATGGAGTCATTTACTTCGCATTCGCACATGGTTTTCATTATATCACGTAATCTATATGAGGTAGAGAATGCAGTTTATCCCAAGGAACATAAAGTTTTTAAGATCATAGAAATAGTAGTATGCTAAAAAAATAAAGAAAATAAAAAATTGGGAATTTACATATGTAGATAAGCTGTAGTTTCGATCCAGGTTCATATTTTTAACATCGTTTGCGGAAAATAATAACTATATTTACTTAAAAAATGGGGATTCCCATGTTTAATAACAGATTTAATAATAAAGAGTTACGCAGTCCTTATAATTAGATGAAATGGAAGAGCACCAAAAATATGAAAAAGAAAAAATGTTTTAAATTTTTATTTCAGATAACAAGACATTATTTATTGTAAAGTTTTGTCATAGCCCAAAAGTGCTGCCCTAGTTACATTACATTACTTATCTTTATCCTTTACAAGGACCTCTTACCTCTTGATATAAAATTCAATTTCGGTTCTGATAAATTTGCTTTAGCATTGAATATTTCAGTTTCATACAATGCTTCGTTTAATACTATTGCATAAATATTATATAGAAAAGCGCTAGTCAAAAAATGTGTCAAGTGCCAAAAACGTCTGTAAGCCATAAATAAAATCAATTCTTACACTGAAAAAAAATTGTTTCAAGCTTAAAATTATTTTTCAAAAATCCATGGTGTGCAATTTTTTTAAAAACAAAATACTCTAAAAGTAGAGCATGTAATTCTAAAAATAGACTTAATCTATTTTTTCTATATTTCTAACTTAGGAAATTTTACTATTCGATTCTTTGTTGTTTGCATATAAATGGCGCCACATTTTAAACAGTATGCTTTACTATATTCGTATTCATCCCACTACGGATTTGCCCCTGAGTAAGGGATATTATGAGACCCCTCCTTTAATTGAATGGTTTATTTGATTTAACATGTTATTTATATTATATAAATTAATCAATTTTTATTTTATTAACTAGTGAAAAACATTTATTTTTATATATCTATTATCACTCCAAACGGCTGGAATCCAAGTTTTTATGAATTTATTGGTAAAAGTTTCGTTTCAATAATATTTTAATAGCTAATTGAAAGATGAATACCAGAACAAGTCGATTCTTGATTATGTATTAATATTAACCTAATAACCTTTATTCTTACAACCTTAATGTTTACATATTTATATACTTGACAACTGAGACGGTAAAGTTTCTTTTTTTTCAATTGACCCACTCTCGATATCGTTAGTTGCTTATTAGAGAACTCTGCCATTGATCTTCATGGAGCATCTTTAATAACAGTAAATAATGATTGCAATGCGTCAATGTCAAGCATCTTTAATAGGAGTAAATAAAGATTCCCATTACCATCATCGAATCGGCTACCAGTATATATGCTTTTTCTCTTTAATGAAGTAAAAGAAACTGTCTTTCTCTTTTTATTTTAAAAAATATTTTAATTTACGGAAATATGGAAGTGCTATATATTCACTTCTTTTGAAATCCAAATATTAATTTTATACACATGATTACAAGTATAACTTCTGATACTTAATATATTTATGCATTTATGAATACATTAATTATATTAGAGGGTTGCTTTCATTAAAAAAGATTTTAGTTAATTATTCAGTTTACTAAAATGCAGTTATAAGCTATGGCTATAATATACAGCCTTTGTGGATCTTTCATTTCTGTGCCATGAGCAGTGAGTTTGGATTGATTATAACAGAAAATGCAGTTTGTTCATGTTTTTCTTCACCAGATTTCCAACCAGTACTTTCAAAATACTATTAACCATTAAATGAGATATTCAGAAAATAACTAATATTTGTAATTGGTTTCAAAAGAAAAAAATAATAGTTAAATGAAATTAAGATTGATGAATTTCAATACATTTCTGTCTTCAATTTTAATCTTGTTGATGTATTTACCAAAATAATCGAAAGTTTAAACTCCCAATAATGATTGAAGAATACTATAAAATATAAATGAAAGTAGGTAACATTTTAATGGTTATTCTGCAACTTTTATTAATTTAAAAGTCGCCTTGGAACAATTAGCTATAGCTATAACTTCATGCCCACGATTCAGTCAAGCAATTAGACATTAAAGTCATGCTATTCAAATTGTTCCACATAGGTTTTATTCATTGAACATTTCAAATAGAGACTTGTTCTATGACGTCTTACCTCTGTTAAATGCATTAATGTCTCATTCATTTATTTTCAAATTTTTGGAACATACATCACAATTTCATTTTTTAAAAATTCATCTTGTAAACACCATAAATAATTAAGAGATTCATCCTTCTTTAACTTTCAATAATAGAAGAGAATCACAGGATTAAAATTATATGAAATAATGAAAAGAGTTTGAATTTCAGAGCAACAATGCAATCTACTTTTGAAAATCACAATATATATATATATATATAAATAAATATATTAGAAATTGCCAAAATTTAGGAAAAATTTGCATTCATTATAAAGTTGCATTCTTAAAAATACTTTAACATTTTAAAATAACATAAAATTCCTTCTTCTACAGCAATATTTTTGGAAACTATTTCATAAAAAGACAAAATTTCGTTTAACTTTTAATTGATTAAAATTTTAAAAAGTGCACTCCGAGATGCATATTCCAACCTACTATATATATATATATGCCTAGTTTGTAACCCTAGGTAAAATGATCTGGATGGTAAATCAGTTCTCTTTCACACAAATATTTATTTTAATTATTAGCAGAGATTCATATCAATATTCCTTTTCCATTACTATTTTCATTCCCAGGAACAGAAAATTATAATTCTTTGAGAAACTTTAATGATGTGAAATTAGCATTACTAAATTGAATATAGCAGGGGTTTTTTTATAGTCTTACACAGAAAAATGTTAATAATAAACAACAAACAAATCTCACTTAAAAGATTTTTTTTTACTAACTCACTGAAAGATTTTTTTCTTTTTTTACTTTCCTCACTGAAGGATTCCTTTTTTTTCTTCTTTTTTTTACTTCATAATTAAAATAAACATATCATTACTTCTAAGAAAATGGTATAATATTTAATGAAATAGTAGAGATTTAAATGTCATCTATACTATTTATAATATATATCTTGTTTTATAGTCTTACAAAAAATAAGTAAATAAATTTTTTTAAATGTACATCAAAAGCACTTCATAAAAATATTACGATGAGTCACACCAATTCTATAATAAAATAAATGATCAAACTTCAGTTTCCTTTTTTTAAAAAAAATATTTATTATAAAATTCTTTTCAAACTATTAAAAAAATATGACATTTCCTAGAAGGTTTCTTTTCGAAGTTTTTTTGATGCAACAGCTGAAAAGAAAAAAAAATAATAATAATGTAATATGTTTAAAATTTAAAAATGATTATTAAAATATACAGATACAAAGTAAAAATAATTTTAACGCAAGAATAATGCATCACATATACAATATACATGCAAAGTTTTTTGGGGGGGGAGAGGGGGCGATGAAGAGACAGTTATCACCAATGCATTACTACAATTTGTTAGCTTACAAATGCTTTGCAATCTTTTTTTTTTTTTAGGTATGTTACTTTAACATGAAAGAGATAGAAGTCCATGCCATTAAAACATATACAAATAAAGGTCAATAATCTTAAGCAAATTCAGCCTTGTGGGACTCAAAATTTGTACATTTAAAGAATAATTTAGAATACTTTAAAGGCAGGTCTGAAATTATCTAAAATTTAAAAAATATACAACAAATAAAATAAAATAATGCTCTTACATTAGTCTACTGTGGCCAGAAATGCCTTTAGATTTTGTTTTGGTTTATGCATTTAAAATGCATTTTTTTATTTAGTTTTGGTATATGCATCGTTAACATCCAATATTTAACTACTTTTCAGGAAGCATTAAATAAATCATTAGCACAATTTCCTAAGATGCTTTTTGTGTACTGTTTTGTTAATATTTTAAAGAATTAGAGAGTTTTTGAAATTAAAAAAAAGTTTTACACACCTTCAACTAAGCAGACTTCAGCATCTGCTCCCAACTGAATAAGATAATCAAGCCACAAAATTTGTTTAGAAGATAATTTATCACCAGGACCTTTCACTTCTACTATCTATAAAAAAAATGCTCATAAAAAATATTGATTTCTTTTAGTAAAAATATATACAGAAAACTCAAAAACAAATGTAATTTTATTAATCTGTGCATATTAAAAGTTTTTTTTAAGTCAGTATGAACTAGAATTATGATATTTTAGTATTAATAATTGAAATAAATTTTTAACATATATGTGTTTATTAATTTTTCATTTATAAAGAAAACAAGATTACTTAATATTCTTATCTTGTAATTTATTAGCAATAATGCAATTATCTTGTTGTTTATGAGCATTTAACTATAGAGCCACTAGCTCATTCATATAACTATTCAGTTATTATAAATGCTTAATATTTTCTTTCATATTGGTTCTTTTAAATGTGTAGATGAAAATATGAAAAACTCTAAATATAATTGTAGTCATGGATAAAGCCTTTCTATTAAAATATTAATTGGTAAAAAATAATACTTAGTATTACACTTTTTAGTATACATTCAATTTACACTGTATGTTTCAAAAATACTTATTTCAGATATTAAATTCAATGGAGATAAATGTTTATTTTATTATTTAAATAAGCATAAGAGTTGAATTATAAAATATAAAAAGTATGACAAAATAGAAAATTCAGATAAAAATACAAAATACTTATCCAGAAACAGGAACCAAATTAAAAGTTTACTTTAATATGTGTGAAATGAAAGAAAAAAATTACAGAAAAATTTTCCTCAAATTTTATTATTTTTTCAGTTATTAGATTTGAATAAAATTTAATTTTAATAAATTATTTTCAATGAAAAAATAATAAATTTCATGACAGAAAGTTTTTTTTCAATAAGAGAACCTAAATCAGGTTAGCTAGTAGTCTTCACATGTCATAAAAAGATTTGTCTGAAAATGGGCATTTCTGCTTATGCTAAATATATCTAAATTGTGCAATCTCTAATCAATTATTTTGAACATTTCAAAATGTATTATTTACAGTCTACTGTCTATTGAATTACAATAAGCCAAACAAACAAACAAAAAAGATTACAGACATTTCACTAAAATTAAATATGTCTTACTTTTACTTTAAATGTTTCAGGATTCCAAACCACTAAATCAGGAACACCACTTCTTGTGAATCTGTAGTCCCTAGCAAGTCTCTCACAGATACCACAGAGAACATCAGAATTAAAGCAGCAAATTAAACCCTAAAATCAAACAAAGAAATTAAATTATTTATATTTTTTCCACTTAATTAATGTTTTTTCAATAAGTCAGTATAAATATAACATTTGAATTATAATTAATAATAATAAAATTAACTTAAATAACTTTAGTAAACATAGTTTGGAAACATTATGATTTATATAAAAAATATAACTGATACATATTGATGTGCAAATGCCTTTCATTTTTCATTTTATACTTCACTGATCATACAATGATTTGTAGAAGAAACAAGATATATTTTAGAATCCAATAACTTATATGTAATTTATTAAAAATTAAAAAATGTACAAATATTAATAATTAATGTAACTCTGAATGTGTTAACCTAAAATACTATACTATGCTCTGGACAACTGTTTTGCCAGTGTGTCTGAATCTACTAAGCTGCACAGAACAGAAAAATATATTTGAAGACTTCAATAACTATTTTGATGCTATGGAATTTCCAATTTTATTCAGTTAAAAAACCTTAGCAATCATATTCTTTTCTTCTGACCAAAATGCATAAATTCGCATTCAAAGGACTGGTGGAATTAAAAATTTAGAAACGAAAAAAAAAAAAAAATGAAAAGACTGATTCATCACAACTTTTGAAACATCAAATTTCTGTGATTTCAAATTGGATTGTGATTGTGTTTTCAAATATAAATATGAAACTTACAGGATGCATCACCTCATAATGAAACAAAATTAGGATTGAAACATAAAAAAATATTGAAGACATTTATTTTATTCGTTAAAATATTTTTTAAAAAAAACACATAAATAAAAGTAAAAATTCATTTTCTAAATATTTATCATTGCCTTTTAATATTAAGAACTAAAAATTAACCTTTCTTTGAGAATGAAATTAATTTACAAGACATCTGAGTTGAGGATGTTAAAAATATTTAAATCATTATCTAATACAATATTTGAAAATGAGCTGAACATAAATGACTGTTTCATAAATTTGGACACAAAATTACATAACAATTTATTATAATTCTAAAAATAGCAGAAAAATAAATCTAGAGCTGCAGATGCTCCTAAATATCCTTTTCCAGCCATTGAACATAAACTTTCTAACATTCTCCTACATAAATATTGATAGCAAAAAGATTTAAAAAAAATCAAGTAACATATTACCCACATTTCTAATTTCCATTAAAAAAAGGAGAGGCATTTCAATACAATAGTTACAAGGCATTGTAATTTCTTTAACATTTTGTAGCATGTTATGATGGTAAAATATTTAAAGTTTCACTATCATAAAATTAATCATATGATGGTATCTTATGATTATCCCTCTCCTCAAATTTATAATTATAAGTTTTTATAATTAATTTATCTAGTTTCTAATGCTATATAAACTGGTAGAAAATTCTAAGTTTTCAAAGTATCTCATATGTTTGCAGTGATGATACTTATATGTTGAAATATAATAAAAAGACATAGAGAGACATTTTGTATCAAAGAAAATAAATGAAGTTTGAAAAATAAAGAAATAGATAACACTTTATATATCAAATTCATTATTCCCTTCCAACTGATAGCATTGTAATAGAATATGAAACAAAAGAAAAACATATTTATATTACAAAATATTTAGCTCGCAAAATGAACTGCAAACTAATTAAATTATATAAAATTTGAAAACATAATTACTTGAACATGATCTAAATCTACAAAGTGGTCCCAAGCAATTAGTGATGCTTGACCATGATGATTTTCCCACGTAGTTTTCACAATTTCTTTGATTTCCTTAAAAAAAAAAATCCTTTAAGATACTGAACAAACTTTTGTAACTCTCACTAGGTAGGATCAAAATGGGTAATGAAAACATCTACTTTAAATGGATATTGTTTCAGCCTCAAAACAATAAAGAAAATGAAGTACTAAACAGCAATAAAAGATTTATCAGGGTACAAAAGAAAGAAGGGAGTGAAAAAGAAGAGAAAAAAAAGTGAATCTCTTTTTGGCCATTTTGAGATTATAAATTTATTTATTTTTAAATTCTGCACATAATACAAATAACTGGCATATTTTCAATATAGTTTTAAGTAATAATTAGATATTTTTGTATGATTAATTAGTTTCAGTATAATTATTTATTGTCATTCAAAATATTTAAAATTCATAATTTTTTAAATATTATATTTATATGAATTGCTGAAAAGATTTATTTCCTACATTTTTTTATTACTTTTATGAATTAGTTAGATAAATTTGGATTTAAATATTGAAAGTTAAGTGCTATACTATAGCATCCTACCTTTAATGATTCAAGTAAGTTTTAAATTTCAATAAGTTATTCAAATTAAAATTTGGTTATCACAGACTGAGAATTTAGAATCAAACTGTTCTTTTCAGTAATTTATATACATATTTTATAAGAAATCCTTCCAATTTACTCAACAAAAATTTGCATGCACTTCTGTCACAAATTTTTACATCAAAGATACTTAAAATATATTGATTATTTTGCATTAACTTTTTTTTTTTAAAAAAAAAAAGAAGATAAAAGACATTCAATAAAAGATAAATTGTGCTATAAATATTTAATTAAATGCATTAGAATTTCCAAAAATATCTATGATACTTCTCTTAAATTTAAATGGCTATTTTGTGCAAAAAGTAAGAAAGCAATGTTTTTAATCTTGAAATTTGATTCTGTATTTTCAGGATTAGAGAATTGACTTTATTTGGAAATTTATCATTCATGAACAAAATTTACAATTTTAATATGCTATATTTATCTTAATTATGTGATATTCTATAATTAAAAAAACTACAAGCTTAATTAATTTAATCAAAAAGTAAAAAAACAGAAAAAAAATTAAATTTCAAGCATTAGGTAATGTAATGACGTAGAGTAAAATAATATATTCATTTTTTTTTTTAATACTGCCATATATTCAGCTGCCATATATATTTCAGAAATTAAAAAAAAAATGCAAACAAAACTTTATCTTAAGTTAAGGAAATACAGTTTTAACAACAAGAATCAGTATACTTTATAAAAATATTATTTATATAATAAAAAATATGAAACCCATAGATTTATTTTTTGAACAAAGGTTTTTATAAACTCAAAACTCCATTTACTTAATGTGATATTTTTGAAAAATAGCATTCCAATATATAAAATTCAAATTTATTTTTAAGTCAATTTTCAAAATAAATAGCAATAATTAAAAATATATGGACAAAAAGCACAAAAGTGTGTGGTGACATCTTAATAAGCCAGTAACTTATCCACTATACAAAAATGGCCACCAATGTTTAGTGTTAGTTACTGGCTTATTAAGATGTCACCACAGTACTCCCCTACCAGTGAGCTCGGTAGAGAGACGAACGATTTTATTGTACCACTGGCTTATTAAGATGTCACCACAATACTCCCCTACCAGTTTGTTCGGTTGAGAGATGAACGATTTTATTGCGCCAAGCGTTATGGCTAGTATATGAGCGTTGCTGCTGCGTCAAGTGAGTCTTACAACTTTGCGTTGGTGCGTCAAGTGAGTCTGACGACTTTGCGTTGCTGCATCAAGTGAGTCTGACGACTTTGCGTTGCTGCGTCAAGTGAGTCTGACGACTTTGTGTTGCTGCGTCAAGTGAGTCTGACGACTTTGCGTTGCTGCGTCAAGTGAGTCTGACGACTTTGCGTTGCTGCTGCGTCAAGTGAGTCTAACGACTTTGCGTTGCTGTTGGAGAGATGGCGCCAAGAGAGCTGTTGAAAATTCATCACGTCCGAGGTCATCAATTTGGCGTAGGTGTTGGCGGAATTGTGCCAATACGTAGGTTGAACTCCGCCAAGGATCGAACCTGCGATGTTCGGGTTTGAAAGCCAGTAACTTATCCACTATACAAAAATGGCCACCAATGTTTAGTGGTAGTTACTGGCTTATTAAGATGTCACCACAGTACTCCCCTACCAGTGAGCTCGGTAGAGAGACGAACGATTTTATTGTATCACTGGCTTATTAAGATGTCACCACAATACTCCCCTACCAGTTTGTTCGGTTGAGAGATGAACGATTTTATTGCGCCAAGCGTTATGGCTAGTATATGAGCATTGCTGCTGCGTCAAGTGGGTCTGACGACTTTGCGTTGCTGCGTCAAGTGAGTCTGACGACTTTGCGTTGCTGCGTCTGCTTTTATTGTCCGCTTGCGTCCGCCAATTATGTAAAAAGAAAAAAGGGTGTCTGACGACTTTGTGTTGCTGCTGCGTCAAGTGAGTCTGACGACTTTGCGTTGCTGCTGCGTCAAGTGAGTTTGACGACTTTGTGTTGCTGCGTCAAGTGAGTCTAACGACTTTGCGTTGCTGTTGGAGAGATGGCGCCAAGAGAGTTGTTGAAATTTCATCACGTCCGAGGTCATCAATTTGGCGTAGGTGTTGGCGGAATTGTGTCAATACGTAGGTTGAACTCCGCCAAGGATCGAACCTGTGATGTTCGGGTTTGAAAGCCAGTAACTTATCCACTATACAAAAATGACCACCAATGTTTAGTGGTAGTTACTGGCTTTTTAAGATGTCACCACAAGTGTAAAAATATTTATAATATTTTTTTTTTTAACAATTATGTAAAAAGAAAAAAGGGATAAAAAAACATTACTAACTTCATGAGATGATTTCCGCAACGTTTCAAGATGGTTCAATATTTGATCTTTTCTGCTCTGAAAAAATGTTTCAGAATTGAGATCTAAAGGATGTGTTTGGTAAGGGCTAATGAATACATCTGGTATATTGCCATCATAGATGATGTCCCAGAATAACAAACCATATATTGAATGAAATGTAGAGCCTTCTCCATGAATGCCTGGACAAAATATATTTATGAATTTTGTATTAGAAAAAAAAAATGGACAAACAAAGTATAAATCTTACTGAATGAAAAAAGGAAAAATATGTTATAAAATATCAAATTAGAGAATAACTTTTTTATCACTTTTATTTAAATTGAACTAGTAATATTCTCATATTTAATGACATTTGAAAAATATTTTCTATCCTTTTAACTTATAAAATTATGTTTTGGAACTAATTACTATAATATGTAAAAATTATTATTATTATGGCATTATCAAGCTAAAAACATTTTCTAAAATCATTATTTTTAAGTATTCTAATAATCACATTACATCCGATTGTTTTTTTTAATAGTTATATTCAAATTTTCAAATAAGAAAAGAATGAAAAGCAATGCAATTATTTATATCCGAAACAATTCTTAATATAATAATTCTAATATGCAGCTGAAATTCTAATAAATATATTAAAAAGTGTTTTTAAAAAAAGAACCTTCTGGAAAACCTTCTTCTTTATAATGTTCAATAGCTAATTGTTCAACACCTAAAATAGTAACATCATCAACATCTGCAGTACTAGATGAAGAAATGAAAACATTCCTTCGACCCAGGATAGGTCTTGGACATAATCTTCCTTTAATAACCACCTAAAAGTAAATAATTTTATTTATAAAGTATTTGTGCAGATGCAGTACAGTTTTTGTATCATTACGAAAATCAAAGTAAACAATTTTACATATACAAAAAATATACCCAAACATATAATAATTCCATGCATTTACAAACAAACACATACATACATAACATATAAGCAAGAAAAATTAATGGTGCAGGGTATAAAATTTGACAATGAATTTTATATATTACTGATTTTTGAATAATAACTACTAACTATAATTTATAATTAATTACATACAAATATCTATTAAGATTCAACAGAAATATTACAAGACAGTCAAAATGATTAAGAGATAAAAAAATTAAAATTAAATCAACATACTCAAATCAATAAGATTAAAATAATTTTACTGCAGAGTAATTCATTTTATATTAAGATTCAAGAAATTCTGAAAAAAAAAAAAAAAAAAAAAAAAAGACCTCATTTAGTCTTAGTAATAATTTATAGTAATTATTAATTTTATTTTAAATAATACAAAAGCAGTGGAAATTATGAGCATAAAACACAAATATTGCACACTAATAATAATGTTAGAAAATACGGTTAAAAGTTTTAAAAAAATTTAACATACAATAATTGATGACAATTGAACTGTTAAATTACTAACAAAACTTTTAGTCAATATATATATATATCATGGATTCATAATAATAACTTTTTTTCAGCATTTCTACAAGCAGCTTTGATGAATTAAAAGTAACTATATTTAGTTATATTTATCAAATTAAATGCACTTTTAAATTAAATTAAAAATTTCCATCAATAAAATTCAATATATAAATTTTTTATCTTACTTTGGGAGCTTCAATTACAGAAGATTCTTTAACAATCTGCTGTCGAAATTCATCGGTATCATCTAAAGACTTTGTTATTCTTAAGGCTCGAGTTAGCAATGAATATCTATGCCCAACCCTCACATTACTATCACTCATTGCAGTTTTGATAGCTTTCAAAGCCTGAAAATATTAATGAAAGTATTTCTGTAACAACTATTGAAATAGATTTATCCTATGCAAGTAAATATTGAAAACTTCAAAAAAAAAAAATTCTTTATTTTAAAATCATTGTTATTCACAAAGTAATTTTTTTAGAAAATAAAAAGTAATATCTGCAAACCAAAACATATATGATTTTTTTTCTATTAAGAAAGAAATCTTCCCATTCTGAAGCATCTCAAATGGATTAAACAAAGTACAACCTAAATGTTTTCAGTTTTTGTAAAATAATCATAAACTTTTTCAAATTATGCTCCAAAACTTCATAAAACACATTTATAATTAGAAGAAACTTTATTATAAATATAACACATATGAGATTAGTCTTTTTTTTTTTAAAGAAATCACTAGCAAACTGGAAAATTTCAAATTAAAAACATATGTACGTATTTATATGATCAAAAAGAATATAGAAAGATAAGATCTCAAAAAGAAAATTTTTATGAAAGATTTATCAAACAAAGCATACAGTTTATAAATTATGCTATCAATATTTAATATGATAGCATAATTAAATATTATCATTTCTCTATTTTATAGGTCAAGATATTTTCATTGTATATACAATTTTTAAAAATAAAATTAAAAAAAAAAAAGGTACAACCGAGTAATAAAAAAAAACTATTTAAAGAATATATCTATCAGTAAATTTCTAAAAGTAAACAGAAAAAAAATTACTTTACAGATAAAACAAGAACTTTCCATTAATTATTATTATAACATAATCATGTTTGTATATTTTAATACAGATTTATAAACAGGTAACAGATCAAACTTTTACAGTTAAAAAACTTTAATAAATTTATAATTTAACAAAAAAATTAGCACAAACCTAAGACTTAAAATAGCACATAAAAAGCTATATCTTTAAATATTTAAGCAATTTCCCCCTCTAGGGTATTAATTATTTCTTAATCAGATTAAAAATTTGCTTGAATAAATATGGCTTGATTATGAGCTTAGATAGTAAGATCTATGATATCAATAACTTAATTCAGTTATCAGGCAGCAAAAAAGCAACAAGCAGCACCACAAATATGTGTTGATAAACATAATATTTTATAAGATGCTTAAAACACATAAAGAAGAATAAAATATAACATATAATATTTTGGAAAATTAATTATTATCAAGTGAAAACAAATATTAATATTGTTGTGATAACATATTGTCAGACATAAAGTCTGATTTTTGTTAATAAAAAAAATCGAACTAAAAATTATTTTCTTATATTGTATTCAGGTACAAAAATGTTAATAAAAGAATGAATTATTCTCCCCATTATTATCCTGTAACATGAAAAAAGACAATAATAATTTCTATGATGATTATTAATACAAGACTTGAATAAAAAAAATTGTCTCTAGGAGAAATTATAAAATAACATTAAGTTACATATGTTATTGTAATTTTCCTTATCTAAAAATTATTATTGTTAAGTTAAAGACTTTTTTATTTCATATAATTTACTTGAAGAGATGTTTTATCCTATTGAATATTAAAAGTAAATTAAGTTAAGATTTGTAAATTACAAATTAATTTGAGCTTATGACATTAAAAAATATATAAAGTTAGATTTGTGTACACAATTATCATGAAATAAGGTAATTAAATTAAAACAAAATGAATTTTCTCTCACTTGTTCAGGCTGTTTCAAATGTTGTTCTAAATTAAGAGCCAATCGATCATACCATCGACCTTTGTAGTCTTGACAAAATGCCTGGAAGAAAAAAAGAAATTAACTCATATTCATAAATTAATTTGTGAAGAAGTGATAAATTACTTTTTCTGCATTCCTTTTTTATTTATTCTTTGCAGGAAAAAATACAAGTAATAAAAGAGGATTTAAAAAAATATTATAAAATCTAATGAAAAAGTCAATATATTACAAACATAAATCAACATTTATAAAAGAAAGTAACATCTATACTTATAAAAACAAATTACAGATCATACAACATAAAAATGATGTTAATTATATTTTAGTGTTAATTTATATTTTAAATTAACTCATTTTTTATATTTTAAATTAACTATTTCTTCCCCAGATTTTATGTTGCTTTCAATAACTTTATAGAGAAATAAGATAACATCAGTATATAGATAAATAGTTTACCAAACAAAACAAAGAAAATTTTGAACAAGAAATTTACTGATTTTTATAACACAAAATTCAATCGTCATATCCAAGAAAAAAAATTAATCTGCAATTATATCAAATAAATGAATTCAATCAATAAATTATGATTACTTTAATAAATACTAAAATAATAATTAAATTGTAATAAACACAGATTTAAAGAGTAATTTAATGTATATAAAATAGTCATGCAAGAACTTTCAAATTCTTTATTTATTATTTGCATTGGCTAATTATTTAACTGCTTTTTTATAGTAATAGTAAACAGTATTGACATTGTTCTATAATTTTTAATCATGAATATTGAAATCTTCCATTTTATAATATTTAAAAAGAATCACAAAAAGATGCTTTATATTACTCTCAAAAAATTTCATAGTTATCATGAGATGAAATAAAAAAATTGAAACAAAGTAATAAAGTAAGCTATATATTTACATATTCATAATTATCATGAAATAAGATTTCAAAGACGAAAGTAAAATAAGAAAGAAAGCAACATATTTATTTAATACTGATAAGATCAGTCAAAAATTTTATTTTTGAAATACACTATAAATATGAAAAAAAGTCAAATTTTACAATTTTTTTAGGTTAGAAATAAGATGGTTGGATATTAGAAAGAGTTGAATGTATCCAATTTTTAAAAATAAATTTTGTTACATCTCACAGAAAATAAATTCTTAAAAATGTATTGCAAATAAAATAATGACTTACAGCTACTTAAATAGTATGAATTATATATCAATCAAAATTTGCACTTTAAAAATACTTTATCAGAGAAGCTGCAAAGACCAAATAACATAAAATATATAATTGAAAATTGTAACAACTTTAATCCCAAAGAGCCAATTTGATAGCAAAATCAGATAGTAATCAATCAAAGGCATCACAATATGAAACAGGATGTTCATAATATTAGAAGAAACCTATTATATAAATTTTTTTCACAAAAATAAATATGAATTTATTTAAACACTCACTGTTTGTTTCAATAACTTTCGCAGTAATGATACAGCTTCTTTATATTGTCTTAGCCTCTGAAGAGCTTCAACTCCAAGAGTCATGCAGCGAATATACACATGAAATGATGTATACCTTTTCAAAAATGGTGGTAAAGTTGAAGCCCTGCATGAAACAATACAGATTAGTCAATAATAGTAATATCACAAAACTGATTATAATTTTCATATTCAAAATAGGACACTTTTAAAGAAAAAAACATGCAGTTAAAATTTTGGCATTTTAAATTGACCTCAAAATTATGTGAAACCTAACAAAATGTATTTGTAAATTGATACAGCCATAAAATTCCAAACAAAAAAATCTTTTAGAACATTATTATAGAATATTATTTTTAAACTATCAACAAATTTATATTCTCCCCATGACAAAATCAAAATAAAATAAAGATAAAGAGCATAAAATAAAATTAAATACCTTTTAGCAAAATCAGAAGAACACTGATCTTCAAATTCTTCTCTGGCATTAATATACAATTCCTTTGCTAGCTCAAATTTTTTGCTCTCTATAGCATTAAATATGTCATTTTCAAGTTGTCTAGCTTCTTCATATCTAAAATGAAAAATTAAAATCAAACAAATTAACTAATAATAAGAAAAGCATGTTTAAATATAGAAGAACTATTTTTAAATTTTGCTCATCTTTTAAAAAAATATTTTTGACACACAAAGTTTACACTACTCTATTCTTTCTATATATTCAAATATTCAATTCAATATATATTCAATTCAATATATATTCAATTCAATATATATTCAAATATTCAATTCAATATATATTCAAATATTCAATTCAATATATCTTTAACATATTCGATTCTTTCTGTATATTCAAATAGAATATAGACTCAAACAGAATATATACAATAGAGTAGAAAAGCATCAATTCCATCTTAACTTTTACAAACTGATACTAAATATTAATTTGAATTCATTGAAAAAAATAACCAAACAAATTGTTTTCCAATTTATATAATTTTTGAGGAAAAAACAACAACAGATTTTTGTCAATAACTTGGGAAATACTAACTGGAAGAGTTCTCAAGGAACTAAACAGTGAATCTGGATATTTTAAACGACGTATCATAAACATATAAATACAAATCTTCTATATATTATTAGCTAAGCAAACTACCTGATTTAAATATATGTAACTTTTTAAAAAATTTATTACTCCATCTACACTAAATTGCAAACAATCAAAATACTTTATATACATAAAAAAAATTAAATAAAAAATTTTTGAAATTAAAATTTTACAAAATGTATACAAAAAAGTCTTTTACAATGACATTATAGAAAATATATTTAGATAGCTTTGTAAACAACATTCTAAATAGAATAGTTAAATAGTAACTTTGACAGAAATTTTACTCATCATTATTTTTAACTATCAAGAATTTTTTTAAAATTATATGCATTTTAAAAAAATTGAATGGGTTTTATTTTAATAGTGAAAATGAACAGCTATCAAATTATCTGATCCAATCTTTTCATTGACATGACTTATTTACAAAATAAGAAAGTTTTAGTGTACACTACTACAATAATTTTATAATGCAAAACCATAATATGACCATCATAAAGTTGAACTACACACTTTCTTATAATACCATATGATGTTCTTTTTTACTCTGATGAAAAAGCAAAAATTAATTCCAGAATTTAACTAGTTTAATATATTTGGCATGGATATTTAAGTGAGCATCACTTGAGTATATGATAATAATGATTTTTAAAAACTTAAAAATCAAAGTTAAATACACATAGGAACATAATTACAATGCTAAAAGTAAAAATACAATTTAAAATGTATGTAATGTCAACCATATTATCATAGAACAAATTAAAGAAAGACAAAATAAAAGAAAAGTTTGTATTTTAGCTCAGCTTTTAACAATATTTTCAACATAGCTAATACAAATAACAGATGATAGCTATCATTCATAACAACACTTAGATTTTAAAATACCAAAAGTGAAATTGAGAATCGATAAGCACAGATAGTTTCAATATTCTCTCAAGCTAACAATCCTAAAAGTGGAATTGTGGAAAGAAATCAAAGTACAAATTTTAGTACAAGTGACCTAGGAAAAAACAATAAGTAATTTTTTTAATTTCACATTCTTTTATGCCATAATGCCATTATAAATAAATAAATTAATTAAAAAATAAGTTTAAAAGATTGCATTGCCACTATACATTCTATGTAATAATGGGTTTTGAACATTTCAACTTGATTAAGTGTATAATTGTTTAATTATGATAAAATCGGATCCTTTTTCAGTTTTTAAGTAAAGGAAGACTTCTTCAGAAAAGAGACAAGACGTGTATTTCAGAAAAGAAACTAAGCACTAGAAGAACATGTTTAATAATTTATATTACTTTTTGAGTTAATAGCAAAATCCAACAGATGCCCATACACTAGCTCAGTAACTATCATTTCAAAAAAGTTGTTTGTGAAAGGTTTAATTTAAGTGATACTAGTAGCAGAGATTCCAAATAAATTTGAGATTCCAGTATATATATTAGAAGCTATTTTGATACCCATAATTCCATTAACAATTTATTCAGTTGGTGTGTATCAAATAATTGTATAAGGATATTGATTTATTAAAAAATGTTTTTGCAACCTATAATTAAAAATAAAATTTAGTAATAAAGTTCTTAAATATCTTAAAATCAACTGCTGAAAAAAAAAATTACATTAAATAGTTGATAATGGACATAAATTTTACTAAAATAAAAATGGATTATTTAAAAGCAGCTCTTATTTGTTATGAACATTAAATTTACTTTTTACAGAATGAATACATTAGATTATTGCATTAATTTCAGCAATTGTAATGACTATGTTATGTATTATTTGATAAACAAACAAGGCTAAAAATGTAATAATAAAATAAAATGAACTAACTTTTAATAACTGAACAACATGAGGACTCTTACCTAATTAATTCATCTCGATCACAAAATATTACAGTTTGCTTGTTAACTTTATAGTTAGGGAAAACAAGCTCTCCTTTATTCACTTGTAATAAAGTGATCCTAAAATAAAAATTTATCACATGTCTGTCATTTTTTGCATTGTAAGCCACTTGAAATTGAAATGAGGCTATAGAGTCTCATGCCTATATTGGGATATAATTTTCTAATACTAATCAATTGAGACAGTATTAAATGATTAAAACTATATAAAGAATATAAGAATAAAAACACAATAAAGCTACATGCATTAGATAAATGGATCCTAAATTTGACTCTTATATTAAAGTCAATAAAAAGAATGAAGGGAGGGGCAGATCTTACACAGCTTATAAACTTGAAACAAAATTATTGCAATAACATTGCATTTGATATCAGCAATACTTATATAAAGGATCATAATCGGGTTTTAAGACAATTACTGTGTCATATTTTGTTTTTAAAGTAAATGTTTCATACAAAATGTCAAATGAAGGAAGCTCAATATATAAAAAATAGCATAAATTTTTTATTAATAATTTTTCTTTAGAAATATTACTGTTTGCAGAGGAATACCAATTGATTTTCACTTGAATTTGTATTTATTGTAATCTTTGTTGCTTTTTATCACCTTTTATTGTAAAATGTAGTCCATTATCGTTAATTTCAAAATCTTGTTTTTTTAATCGCTTTTTATCATCTTTTATTGTAAAATGTAGTCCACTTTTGCTAATTTTAGGTTTCATTTTGTCTTTTAAGAACAGGCAATTATTTAGCAACAAAATTAAATAATTGACTGCTCAGAAAATAAAATAACATAGAAAAATGTAAATATATACTGTACATATTAGGTACAATTTCAACACTAGAAAGTCAAGAAATAGAATTAAATTACAAGAGTTTGTCTAATAATCTACATATTAAATTTCCTTCTCAAATTTAAATTAATTTTCTGCTTAAAGATTTGATTTTTTATGACCTTGTAATTTATTTTATTAAAATGAGAATTTGATTATCTTTTCATTAACTGTAATATTAAATATTTATATTCCATTAAATTTCCATGTTTCTCATGCTTTTGTTTCAACACAGTCAATATCAAGTCAAAATAATTGATGAAATATGATTTTCTCTCATTTTCAGTTTTAATAAAATGTAAATTAAATAATCAATAAAAACTGTATATAAAGTTTCCAAATTTGCAAACAGGATTTTATTATCTTTTGGTATTAATAGTTCTCACAATAGAAACAACAGGTGATGAAAACTTAGTCCAATGATCCCCACAGTTTCATAAAATTGTAACTTCAATTTCTCTTTTGTTTCAATTCTTTGTGTAATAAAAGGCAATTTTCCTAGATGACACTTGTTAACATTTCTCAAATCAAGCCACATAGTGTAACTCATAAATTCAAATATAGACATAAACCTGAAGAAACTTCATGTTAAATAACATTTGAAATATGGAAAACGGATGAAGATCAAGTTAGTTTAAGTTCTGTTAGTTTAAAAACGATTCCTTTCAAATTAACAGTAAAATCTGTTTTCTTAACTATTTTGTAACATAAACATGATAAATCTGCAATATCTATGTACAATATACCTGAAAAAACTAACAATTAAAAAAAAGTATTTTGTGTAGAAATGTAGCTTATTTCAGACTTTAAAAAAAATCAGAAACAATTTTGAAAAACACACTTTTAGTGCATATGAAATTTGTGGAATATAATTGCTTTCTAGTCTTCAAATTATGATAAATATGTATTATAAATTTTTCAGCTCAAATTCATTCAAAATTATATGTTTTGGCTAAATGGTAATAAAGTTCTTAAAATATTAAAATAATGTATTTTTTCCAAGAATGCCAAAATTTCAAATATATAATATATAAGGAGGTGAAAAATTTTTCTTATCAAGCATGAAACAACTCGAGTGTAATAAAAATCGTTATAGAAAGGGAAAAGCAAATTACAATTGTTGTTGTTGTCCACCAGCTGCTTCTTCATCATCATCAGACATTGTAGGTAAAGAAAACAACATTAAAATGCGAGTGAATACACGTTTTGGAAGGAGAGATATCCGGTAACAATGTCCCATTATTTGCTTCACCCTAAAACAAAATAATAATTATACATCCAATAAAAATTATTCATTTTTTTAAAATTATGAAGTTATTATTAATTTTAAAACAAATTAAATCTGAAGGACAATTTCAACAAAAATATTTTCAGATTAAAAATCAAAGAAATATTTTGATCACTAAAAATAAGTTAATATAATATTACATTTAAAAATTAAACTCTAAAAAAAAGCATATTATAACTTTTTGGCAATAATCATGAAAGGAAAGTAACTTCAAACAATGATGCTGTAACATTTTTACAAATAATAGTTTCATAAAATAGTTACAATATCAGAACCATAAATTAAATATATTTTATATTATTTTTTAACAACACATCATTTTAACATAAAATATCAGAATTACGTATTATCACAAAGAAACATTTTTTTTGTTTGCTTTGTAAATTTACATTTTATGAAATTTATTTTACTAATGACCATTGGAAATGATAATTAAACATTTATTTCTATCAATAAAGGATAGAATCAAGAAATATTTGATCAGAAAAATAAACAACAAATAGACAAAATAATAATTAATCTACCTAATTAATGACATTCAATAATAAGCAAAATAAAAAAATGACATATAATAATATAAAATTCATAATAAATCTACTGGAAATTAAATTTGACAAAGATAGAATAGAAAAATTAATGTCCATCTATTAAAGTTGTTTTAAGTAAATTAATATAAGGAAGTGCACTAATATAACTATTAATCATTGCATATTTTGAATGAAACACTACAAAACCTGTATTAAATATGATCAAGAATTTGCAGGGCCAGCCTTCTCTATAAAAGGGCCCAGGTACAAGAAAGTATTTGGGGTCCTCATTTTTTGTGAAGTAAAAAAAAAATATATGTATATGAACCCATACACATATTAACGCATCATTTTGTTTTTGCAAATACACCAATTACTTCAGAAAAATTACAATTTTTTGCAGTTTCATTTCTGATGTTTAATATAGCAAGTGCGTTTAAGCATTCTGAACACAGGCTTGACAAAAGATAATTCTTCATTAATTTTAATTTGCTGTAAAAGTACTCAGCATTAGCTATTGTAATAGACAATTAAAAAAAGAATAGTTTTTACACAGTTAATATATTTAAAAATAACTCATTATAATTATTACTTGGCATGTATCGCAATATTTCTTGTATGTCATTTACATCTCTTTCATTCAAATTCGAATCCCATAGCAAACAAATTTCCTGTATAAGGTTTTCATTTCCATTCTTTGTTATAAAACTTTACAAAGTTTTAGGAACATTTCTATAATTTCTAAAATCTTAATATACATATACGATTTTGTATATACACTTCAACAAATTTCACCATTTCAATATTTTCATTGCAAGATTGTATAGTTGGAGTAGAAATTTCTACCCTGGTTAAAGTTTGAATTCTAATTTCTGAAGTTGGAGCAATTTTTTTTCCAGAATTGCTTTGTAGCCAAGAAAACCAATCTACTCCTGACATCTTGAAATCAAGCTTTTCTTCTTTTTCCTTTTTTGATTTTTTTTTTTCTTTTCTTTTTTTTTTTTTCTTCTTATACATCCAGAGGAGTATTTCCTTAGCGTGGACATGGTTATATCTAACAGTATTAAGCAGTTTATGGACTGAATTCTCAAATTACTTATAAATCTACTTACCTTATATAAACAATATTTTTCATACTTGCACAAGATTATAATATATGCTATGAACTTTGTATATATCAAAATCCAATGATTGCTAAATTTAAACTTCTTTCTTAATTCTTTTCATTCTGGGCATGACTGGTGAAGCAGTAATCCAGTGTGCATTGTCAGGCGTAGATCCTTTAATTTATTTTTTGTTTGAGCAACTTAATATAAACAAACATATATAGATGCACACATAAAAAGTATTACATTAGATGCAGAAAACAATATATAACTGTAATAGTAGTCCATTTGAACCCAGTCTCACCACCCAGAAGTCTTGCCACTCTGTCTTAACATGGCTGAAAGGAATTTATTTATTCATAAATCAACTCACCCTGCCCTCATATAGGTGTCACTATGATCATTGTCTAATAACAGCATAAGTTGACACTCAACCAACCAGGTGGATTCAAATTTGTATACTTTTGGTACATGTAAAAGCTATTATTCTACAGAACAGTATTTTAATTCTTAACCACAATGGGGCTCCTCTCAGTTGTGGGGCTTGGGTGCATAGCACCCGTTGCACTCCCCAGATGGCCGAGCCCTGGGAATTTGCTTTAGATGTAGACTTATATATTAAATCCTTGTAATTAATAAATATTAACAAGACTATTTTCATAGAGAAGCCTTATAAAAAATAAGACTACTCTCTTGTTTTAAATTTAAGACTCTGCCTTAAGGCTATTATGGCATGTTTCTGGTAGCAAAGGAATATATATATATATATATTTTCCTTTGCTACCAGAAACATGCCATAATAGCCTTAAGGCAGAGTCT
>JAPMOQ010015521.1:2482841-2501962 GCA_026543055.1 Argiope trifasciata | reverse complement strand
ATATATATATATATATATATATATATATATATATATATATATATATTGAATCTTACAACACTTACTTATATTTATATATTATATATTTACAACAAACACTTACAAAATATAATTTCAAAGCTAAACTATCTTATAACAGATTCCTTTCCCTTAAACAGGCTTAAAAAATCAACATTAATATTTTCATTTTAGAATATGAAAGCAGACATATTAAGTAGTGGGGGGGGGGATATTAGACAGAAATAATTTCTTTATAAAAGTAAACTTACTTTTTTAACATCATGGTAGAAATACCATTACTTCCATTTGTGAAAAATACAGATTTATGCTGTTTGCAATGCTTTAAAAGCATTTCTTTAATATCTGTTTTACTCTTTGCTGAGTTAAAATTAAAATGCTTAGCTAAATTCTTGGCTTCTGGTAAAGACAGCAGTCCTATAGCTGTTTCTAAATCAATTTCAGAAGAACCTTAAAGAAAGCATAGCATATTTTTACTATTAAAAAAAAAAGAAATGTTCATTAATTTATAGTATTAAATTCTGTAATAATAAAACTTTTTATAAACATTCAAATGTAAATGTAATATTACTTGCCAACAAATGAGAAGCATTGGCATACATATAATATATACAAAGATAAAATTAATAAAAAGAAATAATTTCATTTAACAGATAACTTATTCTCATAAAAATTCATATTTAAAAAAGTAAACATCAATAACATCCCTCTTTATATTAGACAGAGAGAAGAAACAAAATATTTTAATTTTTATTTATTTATTCATTAATAAACAGAACGGTTTGTATAATGAGACTAACAAAGATAATAGTTAAATTTGTTTTTAAAAATAATTTAACCTTCAATAATAAAATTTATATTTAAGTTTTCTAACCAAAAATAAAAAGAGAAGGGTTTATTTGAATTTAAATAAATTTTTATTTACAATCAGCAATCTAATGAAAGAATTAAAAATAATAATGACACTTTAAATAACTATTTTAATATTAACAATTCAATCAATAAATTTATAACTAATGTACCATATTTAACGAGGTTGGGTACTTATTTCTCATTACAGAAATGTAATTTACTACAGAATGATATCCATTTCTCAATCCTTTTAAATTATATCATCTCAAATTATAAATCTGAATTCCTTTTAAATTATATCAAGCTTATGCATGATTAATAAAACATGAAAATTTATGATCTTAGTTTTATTTGCATTTTTTAAGTAGAAAATACATAGAAAAAAAGAAAAGATCCTTAATACTGTTTTCTGATAATATTTACATTTAATATCTGATAATATTTAATATTACATTATTAAACATACAACCAATTTTTAAAGACAAAGGAGAAAATTTGGGATGGTGGCTGTAATAATTACAATGGAGATTTGCCAATTAAAGGTTAAATATACGACTAGATTCAGTGGAACTTACCTGAATCCACTAAACCAATCTTTACTAGTTCTTCTAGTGTAAACACAGGATCTTGTGTAATATCAGGATAATTTATTTTATTGATTCTCAACCACTTATACTTCCGCTGGAAAAGCCTAACATACAATTTTTGTGCAGCATCTAAGAAAAATATTAAAAAACGATTGCTTTCACCAAGTAAATTTTGCAAAATAAAAAAAAAAAAGAAAGAATGAAAAAGATTGTACATACATATTTAGTAATTTCAATAATATTTAGTATTTACTTAAATAACAATCTTTGGCAACTGACTTACTGGCATTAATATTGGTTGTGTTTAATTATATTTAAATCCTATATGAATATCATAATCAGAAAGCAGTAATTTTAAAATAAAGAATTTATAATTATTTTCAAGTCAGAAACCGCAGACCTTTGTCATAAAATTTTCATGACATCACATGTATCTCATTAGATGATTCTACAACAAATTGTTTCACAATTTCAATACAGTTACTTTCATCCTCATGCTACATATGTAATGGATCTCAAAATGAAATAGGCATATTGAAATAGAAATTTCACACATGAAAATAAATTTACTTTTTTCACAGGTCTATCCATTATATATGTATAAAAACATATGATAAAATAATTAAAGATGTAGTTTCATAAAAAAAATCTGTAGAAAATGAAAATAGTATAAAAAGGAATTTGAATATAAACTACAATATATTTTTAATTCATAGCATAGTTTATTAATTATTTCACAATATATAAATGAAAGAGCTTTATTAAAGGATATCTCATCAGTTATTGATTCATAAATTGATAGTAAAGACTTCTAGGTAAAAACTTCTGTTAACTCATTAAAATATACAAACATTTTATTAATAAAAAATATATACCAGATGCTGCTTTGAAAACTTCAACTGATTTCATGTCTTCATCATTAAATAAAACTTGATTGTCTTTTTCATTCAAAACTACATTCAAAATGTGCTTGAAATTTGCAATGTAATAAGGAATATAATTCTTTTGACTATTTTGATTTTCTTCTTTTTCATTAGTATCAGATAATTCCTCAGAAAACACAGCATCATCTTCTAAAACTATTTTGTCATCATTGTCTACATCTGACTCATTTGTTGATTTTGATTCAGAGGTATTTGATTCTTGAGTTTTAACTGGTAAATCACTCTGCGAATGAGCCTTTAGTCTCTTTGTTTTGGAAAAAAACATTTCAGGAATTTTCTGCTTACTATATATTGTTTCAGTGGTTTCTGTACAAATTGCCACAATTTTTTCACTAGAATTTTGACAGCTAATGTCTGAAGCCAGTGTTTCACTGCATGATTTTTGTCTTTTAGCAGGCACTTCATCATCAAAATGAGCCTCTGTGCAGACTTCAGAATTCTGCTTTCCATTTACTTTTAACTCATAATGTGCCAACTCACTAGCTTTCGAGATTACTGTCAAATTTGTTTCACAGGCAATTTCAATATTTGTAGTAAAAAAATTACAGTTTGATTTACTTGAGTCAGAAGTATGGGCTTCATTTTGGATAACAGAGCTATCAAAGGTACCAATCTTATTAGATATAATATTGGGCTTTTCATAGTTTATTTTATTAGGGGAGCCTAATTTTTCTTCTAAAATAATTATATCCTCATCACTTTCATTTTGTTCCACCGATTTTACATAATTCTTGATACTCTTCACATTTCTTTGCCGTTTGAGACTCAATCGATTTGAAACAACTTTATCAGCTGCTTGCCGTCCACTCTTCAGACTAAACTTTGATGTTTCTCCATCCTTTGCTTTCGTACGTTTATTTGAATTTACAACTGAAATGGACGATAAAATTGCACTGGAACATGAAGAATCAAGATGTTCATTTAATTTCGATTTGAGAAGTAAAGTCCCACAAGCCGGGCAAGGTACATTATTACTTTGTGATGATAACTGAAAAAAATCAAATATTTTGGTTTTCTTCATTACCTAAAATACATTATCAACCACAATTTCAATTTAATTCAGTACAAAATTCAAGCAAAGAAAAATCAATAAAAGACATGTGTTTATGTTAATGAAAGCTTGAAAATTTAAAACCAAAGTCGAACTGAAAATGAAATCGGCGCTAAAATTAAATAGAATTGCTTTGTTTATTTACGTAAGTGAAATAGAAGTTTAAGTACAAGTCTAGAAGTTAAACTTATAAATATAACTAAATTTACTTTCGTTTTTTCTTATTTAGTTTTTTGAATCTTATTAAATATTAACTTTTTAAGGTTATTAATTGAAGAATAATTACGCTTCTTAAACCTCTTATAGAGGTAAAAAAATAGGGGGATGCTTTTAGATCTGGATGAACTTTCAGCAACAGGAAAAAAAATCTGCTTTTGTTGACAGACAGCTATTCGGCCCTTCAAGCTTTAAAATGCCTCTCAATTAAATCTTCTAAAGTCACGTAAATTGGCTATTCAAACTTAATTAAGGGTAAATTTAAGTAAGAAAATATGTTTTGTGTGGTCTCATGGACATCCACAGATTTATTGAAATGAAAAGGTGGATATTCTCTCAAAAAATGGTAACGCAGTCACCCTCAATGCTTGAATGGATAGCCTCAGAAGATTTAATTTCTTATTATTAGAAAACATCACATCAAAAAACGAATCACATTTCCCAAAGTAATAAATATCAAAAATCTATTGGCGATGTTCCCTCAATGTTTTCCCTTCATCCATGGCTCAAAAATAGAAGAGAAAATATCTTCACCGCACGACTTTTTTAACACTTACGATTATAACTCCAGTTCTTTTGAATACATTTCGAATTTGAATGCATTGTATACATTTCGATTGTAATCTCGAAAATAACATTGAACATATCATCTTGTTTTGTTCCCAAAACGCAAATCATAGGAAAAATCTTTTTGCAAAACTTAAAATTGATCTTCATTCTTGTTCTTCCTTCGAAACGTTCATTAAAAAGACTATTTCTAAAAAGTAACATCTCCGGACTCTTCTCCAATTTCTGAAGTTTTTCATTTATTGAAAGAACTCTTTTGGAATTAGGAGATAACGGTCTCTGTCTTCAAAAATCCAATTCTCAACCCATTACAATCAATCAATCAAACAATACCAATACTAAAGTTCGGAACTGCTTAACTCATATAATTGGATTTGATCATTAAAAAAGTCTGAATTTTCATTCAGCAATAGCTAATTACGACATTCTTCATCTTCAACAGCGAAATTTTTATTTAGACTCACCTGCAAAATGATTTTAACAGCAGGACAGATGAGTCTGTGCTATCGCAACATTGATGTATATTTCGCTGCCAATCTGAAGAATTGAATTTTTCTACTTGTATGTAGCTCAATGAAAGAGTAGTGGACTGTAGTTTTTTAAACAGTTTATTGTGAAACTCAACAATATGCTACTTAATTTCATAAGTATTAAAATGTTTTAACACCACCTCGCTTAATAGGAGGAAACAATAAAATAAATAAATTCAGAGTATTTCGTCTCCTGCTTAGTAGAGGAGCAACTATCTCTGGGTCCAGCTCACACGAGAAACAAGTCTGAACTGAGGGGTTTCTTCTTTCTCTACCCCAGGGGGAGTTGGCGCTGCAAGCGTGCGTAAACATCCCGCCACGCGTTGGAATTTTAAATTCCAACATTTGAACAAATCCATCATATATACATACATATAATACATACTTAATTTTTCTTACAAATTTAAAAGAAAATTTTGTAAAATTTCTTAAATATTATTTGCAAAAGAAAACCTAAATTTGCAAAAATTGTGATACATGTAATACATATAATACAAACAAAACTAAAATTTCAAACACAAATATAAGATAAAGAAATAATTCTCCATGAAAATACCACATGATTAAATTATAATAATGGAAAAACAATACATCAACATACTTTATAAATATAACTGAGAAAGTGTAGAGATAATACGCTTATTAAAACGATATATACAATTAATTATCTGTTTTAACAGGTAGCAAACAAACTTTAGATATAGGCCTTTTTAAAGTGCCGTTTGCTGTTCTTACATTCACTACACGTACCCAACCATCCTTACCAGGTATTACATTAATTATTCGACCTAGTATCCATTTGCATTTGGGTAAACTCTCTTCCTTTAGTACTACCATCATACCTGGTTTTATATTGTTTTTTACAAATTGCCATTTTTGTCGTTGCTGAAAATGATTTAAATAATCGCAACTCCACCTTTTCCAAATATGTTGGGTTAATTTTTCTACCCGCTGCCATCTAGATAAGCGATTATCTGACTCATTAATTAAATCAGGTTCGGCAATTGTACTTATTGGTCGTCCAATCAGAAAATGTCCTGGCGTCAAAGCCTCCAAGTCATCTATATTGGAAGAAATTGGTGTGATAGGACGCGAGTTTAAAATTCCCTCAATTTCTACAATAATTGTATTAAATTCTTCATAAGTTAAATTTGCATTTACAACCGCCCTTCGGAAATGATACTTGAAGGACTGCATTCCAGCCTCCCAAAGTCCGCCAAAGTGTGGTGAACTTGGAGGAATAAATTTCCACTTAATAGCATCAGAGGCCAAAAAATCACTCAAACTATCATCTGGACAAGTAACTATATGGTGCAATTTTTTCAACTCAGCCTCAGCACCAACAAAGTTGGTGGCATTATCAGAAAAAAGAACAGAACATTTCCCTCTTCGGGCAAAGAATCTTTTTAGAGTAGAGATAAATGCTTCAGAAGTCAAATCAGTTACCATTTCAAGATGTATAGCCTTAGTGGCCATACAAACAAAAATAGCCACATAAATCTTGTTAAGTGTTCCTTTACGTTGACCCTTATATCTTATAAGAAAAGGGCCTGCAAAATCAACACCCGAGTTAGAAAACGGATTACTGACATTAACTCTTTCAGGGGGAGGGTTACCCATTAATTGCTCTACAATAACAGGTTTATTTTTAACGCATGTAACACAATGATGTACCACATCCCTTGCTAAATTTCTGGCATTAATGGGCCAAAATTTCTGTCTTATTAGATACAAAAGAGTTTGAGGGCCAACATGCAAATATTTTGTATGATAATATTCCATTATCAACCGAGTTAGTTTACCTTTAGCTGACAAAATTATCTGATGTTGCTGGTCATAACTTAACTTAGCATTAATGAGTCGACCTCCAACTCGAAGTAAATTATTATGATCCAGGAAAGGGTTCAGAGATTTTAAATAACATTTACCTGGAAGTTGTTTTTCCTTTGAGATCATATCAATTTCTCTAGAAAAATCTTGGACTTGTACCCACTTTAACATACAAACCTCAGCATTTTTAAATTCATCTGAAGTAATAGGTCCCTTTCTAGAAATAATTCCTTGTTTACAATTAGAAATAAATCTGAAAATATAACTTAGAATCCTAATTAGTTTCACATAATTATTACTTAGAGATATAATACGAGTAAACACAGAATTGCATTCAGATGTAGTAAGTAAGGTACATTTTTGTGGTTGTTTTAATTCACATAAAAAGTCATTGTCTGTGATTGGTTCAGACACAGATGGCACTTCAGTTTTTGATGCATCTCTAATGAATGAAGGACCATTCCACCATAAATTGTTGGTGTGAAGGGAATTTGGAAACACACCTCTAGAAATGAGATCTGCCGGATTCTCCTCTGATGACACATGTTTCCAAACAAAGTCGTTAGTCAACTCCTGGATAGTGGCTACTCGATGACTTACAAATGTTTTTAATTCTTGAGGAGGTTTTTTCAACCATGCTAATACAATGGTAGAATCAGAATAGAGAAAAACTTTTGAAATTGCAATATTAAGAGCCTTAATTACTTTCTGTGTCAGTTTCGATAATAAAAGTGCTGCACAAAGTTCCAGTCTGGGAATAGTCACAGGCTTAAGTGGAGCGACACGTGATTTGCTGCACAATAAGTAAACAGCATTTGAGCTATTAGATGAACACTGTACATAAATTGCAGCTCCATATGCTGCAGTAGAAGCATCTGCAAATACATAGATGACTACCCTGTCATTGGAAGTAAAATGTCGAGGGATTTCCAGCTGTTCAATGTATGGAAGAAGTGAAATAAATTCCGTCCATGCGTAAATGACAGCATTAGGTAAAGGGTCGTCCCAACCAAGTTTCAATAACCACAGTCTTTGCATAAAAATCTTGGCCTTTGAAACAACAGGACCAATCAGACCTAGAGGATCGTATATCCTAGAAATATCTGAAAGGATACTTCTCTTGGTATATGAATTTTGCACTGAAATGGTTACTTTAAATGAAAAGCAATCAAGATTTGGTTTCCATAAAACACCTAAAGTTTTGACAGGCTTCATTTCTTTCGAGTGGTTAAATTGATAATCTTTATCATTTGGGATGTTATTTAGAAAACCTTCAGAGTTAGAACACCATTTGTGGAGAGTCATACATCCTCTGTCCAGTAAATTCACAAGTTGAGTTTGCAGTTCTTTAGCATTTGCTAAGGTATTTGAGCCTGTTAAGATATCGTCCATGTAACAATCTGACTGAACAACACTTGATGCATCTGGAAAAATATCTCTTTCATCAACTGCCAGCTGCTTTAAGGTTCTAGTTGCTAAATAAGGTGCACTAGTTGTACCATAAGTAATAGTATTGAGTTGGTATATTTTTGTTGGTTGATCTGGACCTTCCTTCCATAGTATTCTCTGCAAATCTCGCTGATCAGAGTGAATTAGGATTTGCCTATACATCATGCAGATATCTGCTGTAAAAGCAAATTTATGTTTGCGAAAACGCAACATTATTGAAAACAGATCTTGTTGAATTGTACCGCCATTCAATTGAATTTGATTTAAGGACACTCCATTGGATGTCGGAGCAGAACCGTTGAAGACCACACGAAGTTTTGTGGACGATTTCAAGGGGTTATAAACTCCATGATGAGGCAAATAGACAGCGAGATCAGGATCATTCATTTCTTTTACTTCTGTCATATGGCCTAAATCTTGGTATTCACGCATGAATTCACAGTAGAGAGAACTCAAATTTTCATCTCTACTAATACGTCTCCATAAATTATCTAAACGTCGTTTAGCAAGAGTCCGTGATTCTCCCAATTGTTTATCATTTTTTAAGGGAATTTTTACTATAAATCTGCCTTCTGGTGTTCTTGAATAATTTTCAAGGAAGTGTTTCTCACACAATTCCTCTTCACTGTTTAAAATACTAGCCTCCTCTCCTATTGATTCAATATCCCAAAAGTTTTGAAGAGTTTTATTAATATCTTGAGAATCTATTGCAAGTCCACAAAATTCTCTATCATTTTTAGAGATTTCGAATCTACCACCCGCAATGTAACCGAACATTGTGTCATGCAAAATTATATTAGAATTCTCTACATAGAATTTGTTTGGCTTCAGCATTTCAAAGAACAAATCTGCCCCTATTAAAGCGTCGATTTTATGAGGTCTCATAAAACCAGGATATGGTAAATTTATTTCCTTAGGAAATTTGGAAATATCAACATTTATTCTTCTGGATGGAGTTAAATTTGTTATGGAAGGAATTACATAAAAGGAAATATATCTGTTGAAATCATTTTTAAGGTTTGAGATTTCTATTTCCATCCTTCTTTTAATGGCAATATTGGTGCCGTTGAATCCAGAAACTGGGATATTTATTTTTTCTTGCTTTTTCCCTAATAATTGAGCACATTCGGTAGTAATGGCACACACTTGGCTCCCCGAATCAATCAGGCATCGGAGTTTTATTCTTTCTCCCAACTCATTCTTAAAATAGATTAGTGCTGTCGGCAAAATGCACATCTCCTCCGATCGCACAATAGCGAAGGTTGAACACATCTCCCTTCTTCGAACTACCAAAGAAGAAGGTTCAATGACATCTGAGTCGTTGGAGGGAAAGGGTCTGTCATTGGTCACTCCTCCCGAGGTTGATTTAATGGCTCTCTCCCCTCATGTAGTAGGGAGTTGTGGGCCATCTGGCAATCTTCAACAAGACACTTGAATTTCGAAGAGCATAAACCGGTATGAATACGAAGGCAAAGTTTGCAGATTCCATGAATAGAAACAAATTCGTTTCTTTTTTCCACGCTCATGTTTTGAAAGGTTATGCATTTGTATAAGGAATGCATGCCTTTACAACAAACACATGGCTTATTACTACTTTTATTATTTGATTTTACGACTAGAGATCTTTGTTTAAAGGAATTATTTACATTTTTGTTTCTTTCTGCATTTTTTATTGGAAAGGTTGATTTCACTGCAGCTGGTAACCGCGAAATACTTTCCAAAATGGAACTTCTTCGTTCAAGAAAGGAGATCAGGAAATCAAATTGGGGAACTTCAGAGGTTTTTAGTGTACATTCAAATTGCTTTCTTGATTCTTTGTCCAGTTTTTGAAGAACTATATTAACTAACAAAATTTCAGATAAATTATTTTGTTCGTAATTGAGAACTTTAAGACCTCGAATGTTCTTTTTAATGCAATCTATTAAATGACGAAGCTCATTTGCTGATTCTTGTTGTATTTTTGCATAATTTATGATAGAAAGAATATGATGATCAATTAATAATCTTTTATTTTCATATCTTTCCCTTAAAGCTTCGTATAGCGAATCAAACGTATCTTCGGTGGATTCTAACTTCTTAGCTTCTCCTTTAAGAGATGCTCTTAAATAATATAGTTTATGTTGGTCGTTTAAATTTATATTATTTAATACCAAACTACTAAATTGGGTTTTGAAAGTAGCCCATTCACCAAATGCTCCAGAAAACGTTGGGAGCGGAATTTCTGGCAAACGTATTTCATTTTTGACATTTTCAACAAATGGTTCTTTTAAAGCAGTTGGAGATTTTAAAGAATCAATAATGGAAGTAATTCTTACCTCCAATTCTTCAAGGCGGCTTTCCACTTGTTCAAAATCATTTGCCATTTCTTGATGTGGATTCAAATCAGGAATTAAAAAAAATTCTTGTAGAAGCTCATCCAACTTTTTCTGTAGAATTCCAACTTTCTTTAATTTTATTTCTAGTTCACATGTGGAAGATTTATCGCCATTTTCCAGAAATGCTTCCAGTTTCGTAACGTTGGCCTTTATCGCGCCTTTTGCACGATTGATTTTCTCGGCAATATCCACTGTCGTTGCCATTGTTTTTCTTTATCGAATCTTTTTAATCGATACTTAGTTCAAGTTGATTATAGTCATTATTATTTAATAATCCATTGGCTACGACGGACCAAAAATGTATGTAGCTCAATGAAAGAGTAGTGGACTGTAGTTTTTTAAACAGTTTATTGGGAAACTCAACAATATGCTACTTAATTTCATAAGCATTAAAATGTTTTAACACCACCTCGCTTAATAGGAGGAAACAATAAAATAAATAAATTCAGAGTATTTCGTCTCCTGCTTAGTAGATTAGCAACTATCTCTGGGTCCAGCTCACACGAGAAACAAGTCTGAACTAGAGATGCATAATCCACGGTTTTTTCAATAACAAATAATTTTGCTATTGTTATTTTTAAATATCTGTTCCAAATATCTGTTATTTCAATCATATTATTAATTAAAATTTTTTAATTAATATTGAATATTAAATTTATTAATTTTAATTAAAACTTAATTAACTAATTTAAGTAATGTGTGATTGAATTAATTTATCTATTTCAGCTTACTATTTTAATTCGGTTTTTTCATAACTTTATACTTAATTTGTTTATTGAAGTAAACCATTTTCTAAAAAGGTTGAATTCAAAATATATGTCATTTCTTTAAAATGTTTACTATAGTTCAATATTTCACCAATAGATGGCTCGAGCAGTGACCACAATAAACGCAATCACAACATTACGTCACAAGCAGTTAAAAATTATCTATAGTGCATTGCAAAATGAGTCAAGGTCAATATTGTTACTACGCCCTTTCCTGTGAATCACAGGAAAGGGTGAAATCACCTTTCCGATAAATTTCAGTGATATGCAATTCAACGATCCGATAATTCCAAGAATATCGGGTCTGTTCACTTGTAAGTCCACTCTCAGATTTCTCTTTTTCCCTTTAAGCGTTAAGGGAAGGAGCCCTCAAAGATTACACCCCTCGATGGTTCAAAGACACAAAAGAAAACTGTTTTGTGTTTCTGGGATTTTCTATCCACCTCCTGGAGGGTCAGGATCAGTCGATACTCCTTTTCTTTAGCCGAATTCCAACGATCGAAGAATCTTCAGGGTAGTTACGCGTCCCCCCCCCCCCTGACCCCTCTTGCGGTTTTCAGAGATGTCGTCTCAGTTTTGATAGTGCAATGTCATTTTCAAGGAGTTAAACATTTGCGGTTTTCGTTGACAGTAATCTGAGATTCTTTTTATTCCCTTTCACTAACAGCATATTTTCCTATAGCCGACTTGATGAGTAAAATATTTTTTTGATACATTTTTCAGTATTTTAATGAAACTTGAAATTCAATTTATTTGAATTTATGCAGTTTTGATAATTCTATCTCATTTCTGCTTTTTTATTACGAAGAATTATCAGCTTTTGTTATGAGATTTCATGGTATATTAACTTGAAAGTGATTAATTTTATGTTCATAAAGTAAAAGGACAATTTTCTTGAAGTGATTATTTCCCACTCGTTGCATCACCAAGAGGTCTTATATTCATTTCCGTTAAATATATTTTGAAAAAAAAATTACCGTGTAAATATTTCTCATACAAAATAATACTTTTATGGATGTAATCTTAGTAAAAGAATTTTATTTCTTTAATACAATTAGAAAGAATCATTAGATGAATGGATTATCCCAAGAATAACTAATTTCATATTCCTTTTAAAGGCTTTTTTAAATTCTTTGTAAATTATTTTGAAAAAAAAAATTCGAAAATGTTTGTTTTAAATCTAATTTCTTAGGATGGATGACATAATATAACTATGCATTGTTCTGAAATGAAATTTCTTTTACAATTGAATTTCTCCATTTCCTACATTGTTTAACATTTGCTGTATTGTTTACTTCTTTGAAGAGTCACATATTGGACAAGATATTGCTTTCTCTTTAGCAGATTTCTCTCCCGGTAGGAACACTTATTAATTCCCAGCCACTCGAAAGCAATGTCACTGTTGCTTCTCGCGTCGAATTTTCGATTTGTGCGAAAAATGGACCTTTCGTTTGAATTTTCTCTTTTTTTCGAATTAAAGTCTTTCTTTCTTTTATTATTCTTTTTTCGGATTAGAGTTTAGCTTAAAACAACAGATTACTATCATAAGAAAGTTGGGGAGAAAAGAATGGGGGATGACGTTGTAAGTGAGGAAGATAAGATAACGAAATTGTTTAGAAACCCATTCCCCCCCCTAAGTGATTAACCCCTCACAGCTGGGAAGAAAGGAGAGTTAAAAAAGCCCATTTATTTTTTTTAAAATACTATATTTTTAAGTAATCTTTTGTGGAATAGAGATAAATTTTAGAAAAGCCATACTCAGATTATTTAACCACCCAGAGGTATATATAATTTTTTCTTGATACGGTTCGGGTTGTTAATAAGTGCGGCCCATCTCGGGAATTTTTAAAAAAAAATATTTAAGCGAATTAAAGCATTGTTATGATATTGGATTCTAAAAATTATTCCCCGAAATTAGGGGTAAATATTTAATTCTTGAAACAAATAAACAAACAAAAGATGTGTATGTATTTGTATAATTTTTATATGGGGTGATATTATGTTTTGCTCTACTATTAAAAACTTCTATCAGTTGTCTTATGTGTCTGTGTGTGCCTTTTTAAGAATAAATAGAGCTGATTTAATTTCATAGTACCGAAAAAATTGCATTATTAGAATATTTTATAACCGTTAATGAATAAAAATCTTAATTATTTGCTCTGCGTTTTTATTAATTTTTACTAACCACATTGTTTTATAATATTTACTAAAATGCTGCGAATAGTATGTTTGCTTCTTCATTAAAATAAGACCTTATTAAATATTTAAATTTTTTTACATTAATAACCTTATTCTACAGCTTTATTCTACAAGTTTATTGTAGAAGCGCTTAGGAGTTTAGCTTTTTTCACAATTTTTTCATAGGTTAAATTCCCAGTTTTAATGTGTAGACAATTGCTTTAAGTAATCTTTCTAGTGTGATTTAAAGCATTTGAAAACATTTGAGGCAACATTCAATCGGAACTTCTAGAATATATGCAATGGCATCATATTACAAGCAACAAATACTATTATTAATAAGTATCTATCTATCATTTAAATACATTTTTTAAGACTGCTTTATTAACTCTCTTTTTTGCATAAAATCGTATAGTCTCCATAAATCTTGCATTTTAGCTTGCTTAATTTTTTTACACTAAGTCATCTAAGTTATATTTTAAGTTTAAATCTACAATAATCATAATCAAGATTTGTGAATCGAATATATCTGAAGCAGTTTTTAAGACATTCTTAAAAAATTATCAATTTAAGATGTGGTTAACAATAAAATAAGATTATTCTGGTAACATTTTTTTTTATTTCAAACAAAAACTTGAAAAGGCGAAAACAAAATAAAACTGCAAATATCAGAAAAATTGGTGAGGGAAAAACATATTGGTCTTCACGTGTGTTTAGTAATTGCCTATTTAAGCGTAAGATACTGATCCTTCTTTTCAGATAGTGTTTTTTCCCGGAAGTCGAGTCATAAAAGGTGGTAAGGGGCCCAGTAACTCAGGGGAAGGGCGAATAAAGGACGGACCTCCCAAGTTCAAATCATCTGCTGATTTTCCGTAAACCTTTTATCCACACGCCGCTTTCAATCAGCAAGCATTTTGAAACGTTGCTTTGTTTCATATTTAATACACTTAAAAAAGGGGGGGGGGGAGAGAAAAGTGGCCGGACGAAATTTTACTTTAAATAATACTTTTCTACTGCTTTCACATTTTAAATCTTAATTCTTATAGAAAAATTGACTTTTTAATTCTATATGAAAAATTGATTTAAAAAAGTTATTCATTTAAGAAGGCATCATTTCTAACACTTCATAGTATTCCATAAACAAAAAAATAATTCCAAATGTCTTACGAATCTAACTTATAAAAGAATTTCACAGTCATTGTTTTGTTTTTAATCTCCCAAATTTTTTATTAATTATTATGCAAAATCCCAATACTTTTTTTCCGTGCATTGTTGTGTAAAAGAAATTTCATTTTTTTTCTTTTTAATTTTTTTTTTTTGAATAAACAGTACTAAGTAATAGAAATAATAAGCTTGAAAATTCACATCTCTATTTAAACTTATAAGCGAAACCGAAAATGACAGAACAAGTAAATTTTATGGCAATAACAGCGTCTTTACATATATCATTGGTCTGAAGCAATTTCAGGTTTCCAGCAGATATTCTCTGTAGGATTTCAAAACCAATTACTTTCTTTGGGCAGCAATCGGTTATCAATCATTGATATGCAGTTTCGTCAACTAATTGTATCAGAATTCAGGAGGATTGGACTCTTTGAAAAACGTTCAGCCGATCAATGAGACATTTTCCAGTAAAAAAAATTAATAAATAATTCGATATTTTGTGCTTTTTATGACAGTCATCAGGAATGATTTAATTAATTTTGTGCTTAAAATATAAAAAAAGATTTTTAGCTTTTTGTAGTAAAAAAATGAACTTTTTTTTTTCAATTTATTATATTTTGCTTTAATCTATTTTTTTTCAAATTTTTTTATTAATCATTTATTGACACCGACTAAACCGGATATTTGAAGGGCAGGTATATCTTAAATGATACTCTTTTTTTGTTGTTGTTAATTTAAATTAAATTAAATTATTGTCCGATTTATTATTTAAAAAATTCTGTAAAAGAGATCCTTTTTTTATTGAAAATTATGTAGATGCCATGAGATTCATGGAGATTTCTTTTAATTACATTACCATCTTCGATCTGGAAGGTTTCATTCTACATGTGAAACTTCTGAAAAGCTAGGAATGCGAACGAAACCTGTGTCAAAAACGCATCGGTTTTTCAAACGAGAAGCACTGCAAACGAGTTTTTGTGTTCCCTCAAATTTACAAGAGGTCAAGAGTCCCTAAGGGTAGGACAGGCTCATTCAAGTCAAATGTTATCGCTTTCGTTTATTGTGCTCTACTTCAAAGTCTAAGGGATTCTAAGAATAGTGAATGAGAAGACTGTTCTGTTTAGTCAAACCCCGACAGTTGATAACATCATTTTGCGAATCGTTGCACGGAGAATTGTTTTCTTAACTTTTGCTGGGTATTTTTAGCAAAAATTAGTCAGAAAATTGGTTGGACAGGTAAAAAAAATGTATTAGAGTCTCATAATTGGCCATTTAGATATTAATTATCCAGGCACTAAAACATCTCGTAGCTGTTTTATCAGAATTCAATATTGTTTATAATCATTATTCTCTATTAAAAAATAATTACATTTTCGTTTTTAAATGAAGTAATGAAATATACAACTCAAAACCTTATGAATTGTACCAATGTAAATGCATATCAAAGATATTTATCCAGAATTTATTTTTGTTGCATACTTTTCTAGTGATTTTAAAATCTTAATACAACTTAAAACAATCGACATTTTACCGCAATTTTTTCTCTCGTTTATTTCCACCACTTTTAAAATATTATGCAAGAGTATTTTATTCCACATAAATTTAGGTAAGTTTATAATGTCTAAAATTTTCTTTTAAAAAGTACGGAGAGCAGGTGATCATTGATGACATATCTATTGGTCAAAATTTTAAATATAAACTAAAAATTTGCAGAATCGGTTATAAGTGAACATGATACCTAAAAACAAAAGCAACTAGATAAGTTAAATATATCCTGTAATTTTATCAAAATATATAATTGTATTAAATTTTTTAATATAATTTGTAAAAGGAGTGATTATCCGTCAGTCTGTCTATTCATGAGAGTTTGATTAATCATTTAAAAAAATGTATAAATGAAATTGCTTTGCTTTGACATCATTATTTCAAACATGTATCCAATTTTCGCTCCAATCTAATTGGATTGGAAGATGTGCTTCATGCATACTTGATTCTACTTAACAGTATAAAGAAATACGGATACGCTGCACTGCATAAACATAACCATAAGAGAAAGTAGAGAGGTAAACACTATCATTGATCTTTACCTTAATTGCAAAGATAAATGGTAGTATTAGACTGTTAGATTGCTTTTAATTATTATAATAAAGTACTGATAAAAATTGCTTTCCAGTTTGGAACCTGCAAATTTTAAGGTTGTTACTGCCCCTGTTACTACTTATATGTGCAGTTGTAGTTTCGTTTCATAAGTAACACCCCTATCAGTAATAAAATATGAGTGAAGTAATATATAATTCTTTATTTGATACGAGTAAACAACAAATTAGACTATAAATTATTAGTTAGAATTATAAATAATAATTATTATTATTATAAATAATTATTACTAACTTTATTAGTACAATAAATTAGATTTTCTGTTATTTCAAGGCATAATTATGAATGCTATACTTTTGAATATTCAAAAGTAAATTATTGCCCACGCATCTTTGAAGCATTTATCTGGATTATTTTGCATTAGAATGTACATAGAGACATGGAATTATAACTCCTGCTGCACTTTACACAAGATACATCTATCTCACTTATTCGCACAGTTTTATCCTTTAATGAATATTCTCATTTGCAAATCAACAAAAAAAAAATGCTTCAAAATATTGTAAAATAAATACAGAATCTTTGAAATTCCTTTTTTTAGAAAAAAAGATTTTATAAATCAGTTGCTTTATCTAAGAAATATATGTTTTTTGATAAACTTTTTAAAAAAAGAGTTTACGGTGTTAAAGACTTTTGCGATGTTACCAGTCTCTTAACGTTCCTAACAAAATTAATCAAAAATTCAATTCAATTTATTGATAAAATTGATGTTATGTAAACAAAAGTATTGATATATACGTGACGCCAGCATTTAGATTTTCTGTTATAAATTATATATATATATATATATATATATATATACACACACACACACACACATTTGGATGAATTTCTGTATTGTCAAAGATGTTTCAAAAAATTCACGAGGAAAAATTTATCATTAGCAATTTATTAAAAATATCCCATTTAGTTTTAAAACAGCTTTAAAAAACACGAGCTATCATTCCGAGCAACGGTATTCTCATGCTAATTAAGCACAGAAAATTTAATTATACCAATATCAAATGATTACAATCATGAAAATATAGTAATTATGGTGTTTATATCGATTTAATGATATCAAATATGAAATTTCGATATCATTAAATCGATAAAAGTGTTAAATACCAGTAATTTTTTTTAAAATCTTCCTGCGGAGACTTGAGTGCGAAAGAAATCTTGTTTTCGTACAATAAGATCAGCCGCGCAACTGCTTCCAACAATAGTCATTATCTTGCGATAAGACCTGAACAGCTGAGAACTACGGCTGTTTGTGAAAGGAGAAACGTGTCTACATGTGAACAATAGGCTCCGTTGCCCGCCCCACCAGAACTATTAGTGGGAGGTCTGTTCCAACAAATGCATCATTGTGTAAGGGACTTTCCCTATCCCTATGAATAACTGAATTCTGTTTGAGAGCTTCTATTGGATAGATCGTATCTATTGTAACTTTCTATTGTGATTGCAAGAGCTGTAGTTGAAATATCAACAATACGATACGATCATGGTAAGGGTGCGATTTGAATCACACCCTTACCATGGTGTGATTTGAATCACACCTCTCAATGAAAAGTATTGATCACTGGTATCTGTGACTTTCTGATATTGGTGACGTAATAACCGTTCTGAAAATATTCGTCATCCCTAGTTCAGACTAGGACCTAGGATCAAATATTGGCAGAGGTCTTCTTTTCAGCATATTATGAAGTCATAGCCATTACAGAATAAAAAGATCCGTAATTTTAAAAAAACATTCTCATTGAATATAAAGCATTTATTTTATTTTAAAATTTTACATGGGAAAAATCCTGTAATAAAAAGCCTTTTTATTGAGCTTCAGAAAAATTAAAACCTGGAATAACTTTTATAATATTTTACAAATATAAATTTTAAAATCTTAAGAAATCAAATTCAAGATTTTTATCAAGCTAAATACAAGACATTAATTTAATCCCCAGTTTGATGTGCAATTTATTTACACAACTGAGAATAATCTTTTGTGCATCATTACATATATATCCGTTAAATAAAGTAAAGGTGGGTTCACACGAGGCTTTTTATTGTCCGCAAACATTGCCTCTCTGCTGTTGTCCCGGCATTGTCCCCGTGTGAACACTTGAGACAACGCGGACAACGTTTGTCCCGACGGGACAATCATTTGCCATTGTCCCGTTGTGGACACGTGATTTTCCAAAAGTAGGCGTGATCTTCTATTGCGGACAATAATAAGCCTCGTCTGAACCCACCTTAAGACTATCTAAATGTAACTTGCATGCTTGATTATCTGAAAAAAAAAATACATACGAGTATTTCATAAAATGTTATTTTCTTAACAAAAATAAATATCTAGAATTAACATCTAATCCTATAACTTCCTAAATGATATAAACAGGTTCACAAACAGAAACGTATGAGCTGTACAGGATTCAAAATATTTGTATCCTGTGCAGCTTGCAA
>JAPMOQ010015521.1:2429711-2481380 GCA_026543055.1 Argiope trifasciata | reverse complement strand
TATATATATATATATATATATATAATTTATAACAGAAAATCTAAATGTTGCAGTCACGTATATATCAATACTTTTGTTTATATAACATCAATTTTATCAATAAATTGAATTGAATTTTTGATTTTTTTGTTAGGAATGTGAAAGAGACTGGTAACATTGTTAAAGTCTTTAACACCGCAAGCTCTCTTTTTTTAAAAAAGATTATCAAAGAAGATATATTTCTTAGATAAAACAATAGATTTATAAAATATTTTTTCTAAAAAAAAAGGAATTTCAAAGATTCTGTATTTATTTTATAATATTTTGAAGCATTTTTTCGTTGATTTGCAAATGAGAATATTCATTAAAGAATAAAACATGTGTGGATAAATGAGATAGATGTATCTTTTGTAAAGAGCAGCAGGAATTTTAATTCCATGTCTCTATGCACATTCTAATGCAAAATAATCCAGATAAATGCTTCAAAGATGCGTGGGCGATAAATTATTTTTCAATATTCAAAAGTATAGCATTCATAATTATGCCTTGAAATAACAATCTGTTGTTTACTCGTATCAAATAAGGGATTATATATTACTTCACTCATATTTTGTTACTGATAGGTGTGTTACTTATGAAACGAGACTACAATTGCTCACAATGGGGCAGTAACAACCTTAAAATTTGCGGGCTCCAAACTGGAAAGCAATTTTTATCAGTACTTTATTATTATTATAATTAAAAGCAATCTAACAGTCTAATACTACCATTAATCTTTGCAATTAATGTAAAGATCAATGATAGTGTTTACCTCACTACTTTCTCTTATGCATATGTTTATGCAGTGCAGCGTATCCGTATTTCTTTATACTGTTAAATAGAATCAAGTATGTATGAAGCACGTCTTCCTATCCTTTTAGATTGGAGCGAAAATTGGATACGTGTTTGTAATAATGATGTCAAAGCAAAGCAATTTCATGTATCCTATTTTTAAATGATTAATCAAACTCTCATGAACAGACAGACTGACGGATAATCACTCCTTTTACAAATTATATTCAAAAAATTAATACAATTATATATTTTGATAAAATTGCAGGATATATTTAACTTATCTAGTTGCTTTTGTTTTTAGGTATCATGTTCACTTATAACCGATTCTGCAAATTTTTAGTGTATATTTAAAATTTTGACCATTAGATATGTCATCAATGATCACCAGCTCTCCGTACTTTTTTTTAAAAAAAATTTAGACATTATAAACTTACCGAAATTTATGGGGAATAAAATACTCTTGCATAATATCTTAAAAGAATTGTTTGTTCATTTTAGCTGCATTTGAATGTTTTTAAAAATACCAATTTCATTGAATGTGAATTTAAAGTGGTGGAAATAACCGAGAGAAAAAATTGCGATAAAATGTCGATTGTTTTAAGTTTTATTAAGACTTTAAAATCATTAGAAAAGTATACAACAAAAATAAATTCTGGATAAATATATTTGATATGCATTTACATTGGTACAATTCATAAGGTTTTGAGTTGTATATTTCATTACTTGGAATCATTTAAAAACGAAAATGTAATTATTTTTCAATAGAGAATAATGATTATAAACAATATTGAATTCTGATAAAACAGCTATGAGATGTTTTAGGGCCTGGGTAATTAATATCTAAATAGACAATTATGAGCCTCTAATACATTTTTTTTAGCTGTCCAACCAATTTTCTGACTAATTTTTGCTAAAAATGCCTAGAAAAAGTTAAGAAAACAATTCTCCGTGCAACGATTCGCAAAATGATGTTATCAACTGTCGGGGTTTGACTAAACAGAACAGTCGTCTCATTCTCTGTTCTTAGAATCCCTTAGACCTTGAAGTAGTGCACAATAAACGAAAGCGATAACATTTGGCTTGAATGAGCCTTAACTGTCCTACCCTTAGGGACTCTTGACCCCTCGTAAATTTGAGGGAACGCAAAAATTCGCCTAACTCTTTTGCAGTGCTTCTCGTTTGGAAAACCGATGCGTTTTTATGACACAAGTCTCGCATCCCTGACTTCAGGTTTCACATGTAGAATGAAACCATCCAGATCTAGGATGGTAATGTGATTGAAAGAAATCTGTATGAATCTCAGGGCATCTACATAATTTTCAATAAAAAAAAAGGCTCTCTTCAGCAGAATTTTTTAAATAATAAATTGGGCAATAATTTAATTTAACAACAAAAAAAGAGTATCATTTAAGATATTCCTGCCCTTCAAATATCCGGTTTACTCAGTGTCAATAAATGATTAATAAAAAAAATAGGAAAAAATAGATTAAAACAAAATATAATAAATAGAAAAAAAAGTTTTTTTTTTTCATTTTTTTACTACAAAAAGCTACAAATCTTTTTTTATATCTTAAGCACAAAATAAATTAAACCATTCCAAAGAACTGCCATAAAAAGCACAAAATATCGAATTATTATTTTTTTTTTACTGGCAAATGTCTCATTGATCGGCTGAACGTTTTTCAACGAGAATATCCTCCTGAATTTTGATACAATTAGTTGACGAAACTGCATATCAATGATTGATAACCGATTGCTGTCAAAAGAAAGTAATTGGTCTTGAAATCCTACAGAGAATATCTGCTGGAAACCTGAAATTGTCTCAGACCAATGATATATGTAAAGACGCTGTTATTGCAATAAAATTTACGTGATCTATCATTTTCGGTTTCACTTATAAGTTTAAATAGAAATAGAATTTTCAAGCTTATGAATTATTTCTATTACTTCGTACTGTTTATTCAAAAAATTCAAAATGAGTTTAAAAAAAAAAATGAAATTTCTTTTACACAACAATTTACGGAAAAAAGTTTTGGAATTTTGCATAATAATTAATAAAAATTGTGGGAGATTAAAAACAAAATAATGGCTTTGAAATTCTTTTATAAGTTTGATTCATAAGACATTTGAAATTATTTTTTGTTTATGGAATACTTTGAAGTGTTAGAAATGATGCCTTCTTAAATGATAAAGAAAAAATAACTTTTTTAAATTAATTTTTCATATAGAATTAAAAAGTGAATTTTTGTATAAGAATTAAAATTTAAACTGTAAAAGCAGTAGAAAAGTATTATTTAAAGTAAAATTTTGTCCTACCACTTTCACCCCCCCCCTTTTTTTTAAGTGTGTTAAATATGAAACAACGCAACGATTCAAAATGCTTGCTGATTGAAATCGGCATGTGGATAAAACGTTTGCGGAAAATCAGCTGATGATTTGAGCTTGGGAGGTCCGTCCTTTATTTACCTTTCCCCTGAGTTACTGGGCCCCTTACCATCTTTTATGACTCGACTTCCGGGAAAAAACACTATCTGAAAAAAAGGATCAATATCTTTCGTTTAAATAGGCAATTACTAAACACACGTGAAGACTTCAATATGTTTTTCCCACACCAATTTTTCTGATATATGCAGTTTTATTTTGTTTTCGCCCTTTCAAGTTTTTGTTTTAAATAAAAAAAATTGTGACCAGAATAATCTTATTTTATTGTTAACCATATCTTAAATTGATAATTTTTTAAGAATGTGTTAAAAACCGCTGCAGATATATTCGATTAACAAATCTTGATTATGATTATTGTAGATTTAAATTTAAAATGTTTTTAAACTATAACTTAGATTACTTAATGTAAAAAAATAAATAACAATAAAGCTAAAACTTGAATAAAGCTAAAACTTGGTACTTGAATCATAGTCATCAATTGTCCCATTTAAATAATTTGCCTTAAAATAGGAAATAAACTCATTACTAATAATGCTACCTCTATCATTCCACCTGGCAGCAAATCAAATCGCTTTTTAATCAATTGCGGATTTATTTATTTCGTACTCATAGGCAATACACAGAATGAGACCACTTTTTTCTGATAAATTGGTCAATTATTTTTATATTTATTTTGTTTAAGTTGATTTTTTTATTTCATTAACTAAATAGAAATACATTTTTTTTTATTGATTTATTATGACTCTAGATTTTTCGGATTCGCATCTGCACAACAGTATTGAGACAAATTTTTTAATTACATTTATTCACTATTCACTTGTATCCAAATCATTCCCCTTTGTATATCAGAAATATTTTCGATAATTTTTACTCAATATTTATATTATATAAATATTATAATAGAAATAATAAGACTGACACATACGATAAATTATTACTTATGCTAGTATTTTGTAAATTTTAGAATTTGTATTTTTTAGTAACTTATTATGAAACTAGAAAAATGAAATTCTTTAATTTGACCTGTTTGTGGCCTCTTCTCATCCTAGAGACATTAGGGTAGTGCCCCGCTTGACTTGTCGGAAATCTGCTACCAGTTTTAGTACTAGAACTGCAATTATAAGAATATTGGTGGGATATATCCCAAGATCAAATTTTTATTTCTGAGGGGCATTGCAGAATAAATTGGGATCAACACTTTTTTTTACCTCTCCTTAGTGTTTGGAAAATAAAATAAAATAATATTATAATAGTCTAAATATAATATACTCAGATATTAGTATTTCTATAATATAAATATTGCGTTAATATTATCAAAAATATTTCTGATACACATAGGGGAATGATTTGGATACAAGTGAATAATGAATAAATTTAATAACTTAGAGAATCGAATAATATTAAATTTTCAAAGAAATTCTCATTTTATATATATATATATATATATATATATATATATATATATATATATATCATAATGCTTAAAAATTGATATATGATCAATCATTCTTAGGTGAATGTACCAAAAGACATCGAAGGAATCAGTATATCCCCCCTCCTTTTTTTGTACAATACTAATGTAAAATCTACGAAAGGCAAATATGTTGCAAGTGGAATAAATAAATAAATAAAAAGAATCGCGATTTCCTTCAACATAAAACTGCAAGGGAGAGATTCCTCGTATTGACTCGCGTGGAATTAACCGACACCTTGGAAATATAAGAATGGGTATCATTTGATCCCCTGATTCTTCTAGGAAAGGAAAGGAAATACCAGGAACATAAAATATTTTTCTCTTGTGTACTCAGAGAATGCCCCATCTCCTTCACTGAAGCCGCAAAATCCTAACATTTCATTAATTACAAAATGTTAATTATCAAAATAAAAGCGTCTTCAAATTGCCAATTTTAAGTTAAAATAAGTGCAATACAATTATTTTTTTAAAATCTAGCATATTTCTTAATTATGTTTCATATAATTTTTTTTACAAATTGTGTATAAGAAAGAGTAAGGTAGAGCAAACAGCGATATTTGTGATTCTCGAAATTATATAGTAATTGGAGTTAGAACAACTGAATATATATATTTTTTCTATATTTATAATATACATTATTATTATATTATAATTATATTTATATTATATATCATTTCGCTAATATAAATGATAATTATATAAAGTTGCAGAAATAATCTCATATTTTAAAGAAAATATATAATTTCAAAATACTCTTCAAAGAACCATAAAAGTTTTAAAGATCGTAATTTGTAAAAATATTTTACTCCCTTTCTGTATTTTGCCCTCCAACACATTAATCCGGCAGATGCTAGCATAAAACTCATTCCATTTATAAATTTCCGAAAAAAAAAAAAAATCTTGCTGTTGCTTAATATTTCAAACATAGATTTTAAAAATAATTTACAAAAATGATACTAAGTTTTGTTTATTCATTAAGAGGGCAACAGTCAAGCTAAGTCTGTTAGGCACATTTATATAATTCTCATAGCACAAAAATATGGTTCACAAAAATTTAAAATAAAAAATAAATAACGCCCACGATTGGTTTTTGTAAATTATTAATAATTCTTTAATAAATCCGTTGAGTTAAATACGATATTTATATTTGTTGTTTCCATGCAGATTACTGAAAATTGAAAGCTATTCTAACCAAATGATAGATCAGTTGATAATTTAATACAGTTGCATTCAATAACAGAAAAGGAATACCACATAAGAAATTACCATCCCACAACGATGAGATTTTATTATTATCAATAAATGATAAATAGAAAGTTTTCTTCAAATATTTACTACAAAAAGATAGAAAGGTTTTTTTTTTATAAATGTATCTTATGCATGAAAAGAGTTAAAAGGCTCTTGATGTCAATCGTAATAAAACATAGCAATAAAATAAGATATTAATCTGCATCTACCCCTAGCAAAAGTTAACTCCTGAGTTCCCAAAGAATTATCTGACCAAAAAACGCATCAATCAATGTCAAAGATCCCGTAGAGAACATTTGCAGTCAGAAATAACCCCCAAAGAAATAGGAGAAAAAGGAAGGCTGTCCCCAGCAGGAGGACAATAAACATCAAACCAGATTTTCAACCCCAGGCCAGCCATTCTTCCCATCCCCTTCATTGAATCGTAAAAGGGAAGGGGAGAAATCTGTGAATGGACCACGTTGTTATTCATAGAATTACAGAATCATTCGAAACCGCGTATCACTGTAATTGGTGCTATTCACAGGAAGTGTTTGTAAGAGTGAAGTAATTGCTTTTTTTGTAGTACTTGTGATTTCTTGCTTGACAATATGAGTATCCGATAGAGATAATTCTTGATTGCCCGTGAAGTGACCTTTCGGCATTCATTTTACAGGCGCCATCTGTTTTCAGAATATAGAACTAAAGTAAACATTTTAAGAAATGATACTTTTTAATTTCAATTTTTTTCAGAAAATACTTAAATCCAATGAATGAATTAATTAAATGGTTGTGAGAAAAAATCACGCTTAAAACTTTATCTCAAATAGATAAATTTTCAATCCTACATTACTTAATAAATGAAATATTAATTATAATTAAAAAAGATTATTTATTCTAATTAGTAAATTTTAATTAAAAGTGTGATTAAAATAACAGATATTTGGAACAGATATTTAAAAATAACAATAGCAAAATTATTTGTTATTGAAAAAATCGTGGATTATGCATCTCTAATTACGCCTATCCTCAATGGTCGAAATGGTTGTGTATGTTTTTTGGGAGCTGAAAGATTGTTTTTAACGAATTTAAAATTTATTTATTAATAAATGCAATTATAGCGTGCATATGAAAAGTATCTTTCAATCATTTACGAATGTAATTATTTTATGAAATATTGTTTAATATGTTTGTAAGAATTGCAAGCTGCACAGGATACAAATATTTTGAATCCTGTACAGCTCATCATATTTTTCTGTTTGTGAACCTGTTTATATCATTTAAGAAGTTATAGGATTAGATGTTAATTCTAGATATTTATTTTTGTTAAGAAAATAACTTTTTATGAAATACTCGTATGTATTTTTTTTTTTTCAGATGATCAAGCATGTAAGTTACATTTAGATAGTCTTACTTTATTTAAAGGAAATATATTGCCAATATATTTTTACTAAGTGTACCCATGTTGACAATAAATCTAATACGCACAGCTATTTAAATAATTTTTTAAAAAATTGCATTTCATTGGCAATTGATGTAAAGATGCTCAAAAGATTATCCTCAGTTGTGTAAATAAATTGCACATCAAACTGAGGATTAAATTGTCTTGTATTTAGCTTGATAAAAACTTGAATTTGATTTCTTAAGATTTTAAAATTTATATTTATAAAATATTATAAAAATTATTCCAGGTTTAAATTTTTCTGAAGCCCAATAAAAAGGCTTTTTATTACAGGATTTTTCCCATGTAAAATTTTGAAGAAAATAAATGCATTATATTCAGTGAGAATGTATATTTAAAATTATGGATATTTTTATTCTGTAATGGCTATGACTTCATAATATGCTGAAAAGAAGAGTTCTGCCAATATTTTTATGTATTCTGAAAGAAAATATTTATATTACACTTTGTATATTTCATTATATCTGAAAATTTTTGAGATAAATCTTACTTCATTTTTGAGCGCATTATATTTAAGATTTTTATCATATTGTGCAATGAAAATTTTTTTTGTGTAATAAATCATGTTCTACTATTAAAATTTGATTTCATATATTTTTGTGTGTTTCGATTTAATTCAAAAACCAGCAACTTTTTTGTAATGAAATTATGTATTAAAAAAAGGTCAGTTAAATATCCCTAATATAGATTCTAGGTGAAATGAATACTGACAAATTCTTCTGATTTTCAATTCTTTTTATTATAGTATTACACTGACTGTATTATATATATACACCATCTCAATTCAAAAAATTTTTAGAGTTTCACTATTTTATTTCAAAAATTTATGAGTAATATAATGGGAAAATGTGAAACTATTATATAGTATCACTTTTAATCAAGTAATCAAACTTCTGGTATAAGTAAATTAGTCAAAAATGCTGTAATTCTTTAAAATAAGCATTTTAATCACATAAATTTTCTAAATTATTTTAGATCTTTACAGTGACTTAATTTTAGTATTTAGAAAAAGAATTTCTGTAACCTATTGTTGTAATCTATCTACTGAATAAATTTTTTTATATATGAATTTACAAAGTATAAGTTGTAGTAATATATGACATGCTTAGTCATAATTATTTTTATACATTAATGTAATTTATGTTTACATTGCTTATCCTCACTTTAAAAATCTTAAATAATTTTTTTTCTTTTTGAAATTTTTTATTTATTGTAGATTTTATACATAGGAAAATTTACTGTGCATAAAAAAAGCATTTTAACAGAATTCTGTTGCTTAATCCTTTTATATTATTCTAGTCATAAATAACTTCAGTGTTGGATTTATTTAAATATTTGCTGTGGTTAAATTACATGCTTATATTTTACTTTTAATATATATATTTATATTAGCAGTAACTGCATGGCACTGCCTATTATATAGCATCCAAGAAGAAAAAATAGTTTTAAACTTGTCTAACCTCTACCCGATATAGCATGGGCATGTTTGACAACATCAAATAAACGGAAAATATTTAGAAATTATCAAAAATGGCTACAAAACAAATTTTTATAGAACAAAACTTTTTGATATTTCATGCGTTCTGACCAAGATTAGATTTCTTTCTTTTTGGCATAACGAGATTTGAATCACTGTTTAAAATCAGATGTAAACAAAGAAAAGTATCACATATGTATACCACAGCTCTTACTGTTTGCACATGCACAGAACAATTAAAATCTTAAATATAAAACTCCCTTTATTATTTTGACATGACTTTAATGTACCCAATTAATACCTTATACACCTTACCCAATAAATGCTCTATAAAATGGTATAAATATCTTTAGTATCCATTATTTCTCGAGTTTTTGGGGTTCAAATAAACAGACATTTTCAGGAGACTTCATTTTGTACTATGTATATACATATGTATTTTGATATTTTATGTTATCAGCTTCATTTATAATCTGTTTTAAATATCTTTGGAATCAAAAAGTTTAACTTGCTCAAAATAAATAATGAAACACATAATTAGCTGACATCAAATTATAGATATCAGCAAATCAACATTTATTTAATTAAAAAGATTCTCGACTCATAGATTCAATCATTTGTTTTAAATATTTACACAAAATCTTGTTCCAATTAAATTTTAAAGTGCTTAACTTTTTCACAAATTCCTATTCTTTATAGTACAGATGTTATATGTTTGCCTTGATAAAATTAACAAGTTTTATATGGGAGAAAAAAAGGTTGGAGAGGGAGGTTTATATGGGAGTGATTCTTTTTTTAAATGTTGGTCTATTTTAAAAATGCAAATTAAAAAAGAACCAAAACATACTGGTATCAATATTTCCTTCCTTGTTTGAGGTATCTTCAACTACCTTCATTCCTATTTACAGTAATAAGTTATCAGTACTGATTAATCTCAAGATGAATATCAATAATTTGGGATCTGACAGAGAAGATATTTCATGTCAAGTGAGCATGATCTCTCATATCTATAAGTGCTCCAAAATGGGGAAATAACTATATCTCAACTTTAAACTCCATATTTGATGCCTTTTAAAATACTATCATTGTTTCATATCATGAAGACTTATTTGTATATATGCATAGTCAATCATTTTCCAATAACAAAATTCCACTTCATTTTTTTATGTGTGATTGATTTGATTTTGAACTCAAATACCAGCTATTCAAATATTTGAAATTATTAAAACAACCAGTTAAGCATTTCTATAATAATGCAATTCCTAATGTAATGTACATGCACATGCTTACACATAAAATGTTTAAATATAATTCTGTAGCTGAACTCTCAGAATTAACTATGCTATAAACACTAGAATTTTGACTGCCTTCAAGAATCAGGCGCAGAGTTGAATTTATTGAACTATATACTTTCTATAATGATATTGTGTGCAATCAATTTCACTTACATTAATTTTTAAATAATCCTTAGGGATCATTCAAAAATAATGAAATTAGTTGATAACAAATCAAAACTTAAAATAATTTTAGGTATCAAACCAACAATTATTTAATTAAAAAGATACTTAACGCATGTATTTAACAATTTGCTTAAAATAATTTCAAAAATAAAATGTTGCTCGTATTGTATTTTAAAATAATAAAATTTTTTTCATTAACTCCTTCCTTTTTACCGTAAAGATATCAAACTCAAATGTTAACTTAAACAAAATAAATAGGGTTGAGTTTATGTGGAAGAGAATATATATATATTTTCAACAAAATGTTAATCTATTTTTAAAATGTCATTAAAAAAACACACTCAAGACAAAAGCAATATCAGTCTGCCTTTCTTGCATGTGGAATCTTATCATAATGCTTATTTCAAGCAATATGTTTTGTCTACCGGATTAATTTCAACATGATACAAAGTGAATATCAGTAATTCTAGACCTAACATAAAACATATTTCATGTCATAAGCAAAAATAATTATTCAAACTTATAAGTATTTCCAAACATGGAAATAATTTCATAAATATCTGAGAGATCTAAAATTTTAGCTTTTCAGCTTAATTGAATTTTACTTAAAAAATAAACAGAATACCATTGATATATTACATATGGTTAAGTACCAATGGTGTAATAATGGAGAAAATTGGGATCAATCAATAAAACTGAACATACAAGAATTTAAATCCTCAAACTTGTTTCATATATTTCTCAGCCTTAAAAAAAAAAATCCTTATATATTTTTGATGCCAAGCAGTTTTTTTAAAAATAAATTTGTGAAAGACTAAATATGTATTTTTAAAATTATAGTTACAAAAAATTATATATTTTGGCCATCCAGGCTGTTATATTTATTGCAATTCATGCACTTATTTTGAAGGACAAGATATGTGATAGAGATGTAAAATTAGTAAAAGTACCATAACTTTGATAATCAGATACTTAAAAATATTTTGTCAAGGATATTAAGCATAAATATTATGTTATTATATAATTCTTTTATTGGTTATATTTATATATAAAACTGATCAATAAAATAACAGCTTTGGGCCTTTATATTTTATCTTCTACTAACACTGGTTATTTAGATGCATTTGATTTTACATTAAAATTCTAATAATATCATAAGATTTTAGAACTTTAAAACACCATCCTAAAGTTTAGCAATTTTTAAATATTGTTAGAAAATAAAAATATTAAAAAATAACATTTCAAATCATGAAATCTCAGCTGTATAGATATATGTCAGTAAAAATTTATATTTCAATAATAAATATAAATGTCAACACCCCCTCCCCTCAAAAGTCAGGGAGCTAACAATAATAAGAATTTAGTAAAATATTATTAAAGAAAAAATGATAAATTTTTAATCATGAATAATAAATGTTCCCATTTCAAATTGTTAGTTTTTCACAGTTTTTTTTTTTAAATATAGGTACATTTAACATTTTCAATATGTTATTACATATATAACACTTCCAATAATTAAATGAAGCACAAATTTAGATTACAATGCAATTTTTAACTTTTGCTCTCATTGAGACATGAACAAGACTCTCATTTTAAATAATCTTTTAATCAAAAATAAATAGGACCAACAGATTACATTTAAACTAAAATATATTCTCATAGCAGTATGAGCAATTATCTACTTCATGATCATCAGTTTAATATTAACTGATTTGTCTCTCAAATGAAACATTAAATACTTCAATGACATAGATATCAAGGCTAAATATTCATGTACTCAAAATTTCAATATGATTTTACTGTTTATTTGTAAAATAATAATATAAATAAATTTAAAAATTTAAATGCCATTTCAGTAGAGTTTAATAAAATTCACTTAAATTATGAAACTGAAATGTATCCACTTTTAATATGTAAATTTATTTTTCCTTTGAATTGAAATATTAGACTCATATATATATTCATAACTACAATTTCTGATTATATATATTTAATACATATAGTTGAGTATGTATTTAATACAAACCTAATTATGTGTTTGAAAACATTCATTAAGAATGCATACTGGCGATGAAACTTATATAACACTAAATTCATAAAACCAAAATTTTCTCTAATAAATACAAAAGCTTTTAATAGTTACTAACTGATCAAATAAAAATAAAATACTTGTATATTGTCACAAAAACTCCATATAAACAAATTGTATGACATCGTGTTTTTATTCCGAAATACGTTTGTAAGTAAAAAGAGGAAATTTCAAATTAATCAAAGTACCTAATTAAATAATAATAATAGAAAAAATGAACCAATAATTTTGGTTTACGTGGTTAGAAATCTATAACGTATTCTTTATTTGAACATTTTTTTTTTGTGTGTGCAGCATCTTACTTTTTATTATCATATCATAACTTCTATTTTATAGACCATTTTTATATTTAGTTCAATAACACTATTCTAAAATCCAAGGCATCTATATTTCAAAAATTCCAAACACAGATTTCAAATCATTTTTGAACAAACAGAATTAGCAATTTAGCTCAGGAATCTGACGGACAAATCACGCGCCAAAGATAAGAAGATCCTTCCTCTGAGTCACGTGGGTTGAAAGAGCTACCTTTATTTTCCCTAAACATCAGTAAATTCCTTCATTTTCCCCAAAGAGCAGAATTTGGTTGCTGTCCCTAGAGGCTAGTCCCCTAGACGCTTCTCTAGTCTGAACTGAGGGGTTTCTTCTTTCTCTACCCCAGGGGGAGTTGGCGCTGCAAGCGTGCGTAAACACTACTTATCGTGATTTTTTTGACTTGACAGATTTATTTATTGTGATCATGTGAGAAATATTACTTTACTGTTGTATATATCTAGCTAGATCTTTTATTCAAAATGAAAATAACGATCAATAGTTTGAATTAAGACCTATTGTACCATTTTCATTGTCAATGTTTGGTTTTTCATGTGAAAGTATTGAGTATTGGATCATACTTAAAGTGTATTAATTTTTCTGAGAAGAGGAATTGTGATAATATATATATAAAGATGTCTAATGAAATATCAGTTTTTTGCAGCAATCAAATAAACCGATCTGATGTGGAGAATTCGAAAGTTATTAAAAGTATAGTAAAGAAAGAGAGAAAATCCTATATTTGTATGATTTGTAATAAGGCATTTAAGCAAAAGAGTGAACTGAGTAGCCATAATTTATTCCATACAAATTTTAGACCTCATGTATGTGAGATATGTAATCTGGGTTTTTTTAGAAAACATCACCTCAAGAATCATATGTTTTCTCATACTAAGGAAAAGCCTTTCAAGTGTGACATATGTAAAAGAAGTTTTGCAGAAAAAGGCACACTTAATAAGCATTATCGTACTCATACTAAAGAAAAACCTTTCTCGTGTGAATTTTGCAGCAAAAATTTTAGTCGAGGAGCCTGTCTAAAATTACATTACCGTACTCACACTGAAGAGAAACCGTATTCTTGTGATATTTGTAATAAGAGTTTTAATAGAGATTGGAGCCTTAAAATGCACATTCGTAAATATCACAATCCTGGACCATCACCATATGTTTGTGAAGTTTGCAATAAATCTTTTTCTCAAAAAAGTAACCTCAAGTGCCACAAATTGATGCATGAGAAGGAATGTAATTATATAAAAGGGAATATAAAGTTGGAAGTTGACTAAATTATGTCTATATATTTATGAAAGGTTGTTAGAAAAAGATGTTTAGTAAAAATAAATCTTCATATTTTGTGGAAGGATAATTTGTCTTTATTTCCTTTCTTTTATGAAAGAAGAACTGGATTATTTATTTATATTTAAATTCTTCTTGGAAAAAAATGATATTTTAGCCACTAACTTTCTGCTAGACTCTAATTTGTTATAAAATTTTAAAACAAAATAGTTTACTGAAATCATTATTATTATAATTTATCCAATAATTTGAAATTGAAGCTATCCAACAAAATAATTTTCATTTGATACTTCTAAATCTAACATTGTTATTTTTAAGTGAGACAATAGATAAAATGGAATATAGTAAAATATATATTTAAAAATGCTTTAGAGAAACAATTCTAAAAATTAAAAATGAAATTTAAGTGCATATTAAATAAAAAAGAAATGGAAAAACTTCAGAAGTATATCATTTTAAATTTCCAGATTTGCGAATAGATAAATTAAATCTGGTGTTGACTGAGCTATAAATGTATCTGTTTCTGCAAACTCCAATCTTTATTTATGTTTCTTTTTGTTATTTAAATATTTTGAATTGCAATTTAATTTCAATTAAAAAAAGTAGAGGCATGTAAAAAGTGGCATTATTTTAAATGGGGAAAAAAATAATAAAATGATAATCCTTAAAACTCAACCCAATATTGGACTGTATTTAAAAAAAGCATGTGCCACCAGTGGAAGTTTTTATATTTAAACATTGTTAGAATAAAACATTTAAGTGGACCAAAAATTAACTACTCAAATATTGTCTTAATTTAATGTTTCAAAAATTGGTTCCTTTTTTTTCTTTTTTGTAGTATTCTGACTGACTTTATTAAAAAAGTGGTTTAGCAAAATAAAAAAAAAGTGATATAAAATCTCATAAAAACACGTTTCTTATAAATTTTAATATTAATAGTTTAATTTGCAAAAAATTCAAATTTCATCTCCCTATTTTTTGGGTAGTAAATGGACTACAAAACTTCTCCACTTCTCTCTCTTCCCTTGTTTATTATTTATTTATTTTAGTTTTATGTGAGAGTATTCAAATTTTTCTCCTTGATTGAATTTAGCTGCTGATCTTAATAATTATAAAAATCAGATCAGATTAAATATTATGGAATATTTAAACCAATTGCTTAAAAACATCCATCTTTGTACTTTGATGTAAAAATTATTTCTTGCAATTATTCTTTCTAAAATTATTGGCAAAAATATAACTAATAAAGACAAAATTCGACAAATTTTAAATAATTAAAAAATAAATGGAAATTTTAAAAAGAGAACCAAAGCGCACAGTTTTATCCTCTAAAGTATATATATTTTCAAATTTGGTAGTTCTAAGGTCAATAATTTATTCTGTAAGCCATCAATGCACAAACTTTCATCTTGATTGATATTAGAGATAGGTCTTTTAGTTCTTGAAAATTTTTTGTTCTATTTATTTAAATAGATTTGTTCTTTAGTTTAAAATGAGATATATTACAAAAATAATGCTCTGCTTAAACACATAGTGTATTTATACAATTGTTTGATGTGTATTACATTTTTACCTTAATGCAACACAGTAATAAGTAGACCTTCAAATTAAAATTATAGTTCTTGGTATTATTTTATTATCTGATATCAAGAAACAAAATCAAGTGTTTTTATATAAAGAAGCAAGGAGTGCTATTTATAAGTTTAGATCTGTTCTTTTTAAAATTTTACTGTATCTTTGTATGGTGCATGAACCTTACATGTTAAATTATTGAAGTACAAATGAAGATTCAATTTCAAATAATGAAATGCTAAATTTTATCTAAACATATTTGAAGATTCCAATATGCATTGATTGAAAATTTATTAACTGACTACTATTTACATTTCATATCAGAATATATATATTTTTCAAAGCTATATATATCTTCATTCCCTTCCTTGTTTTGTATATTATTGAGTTTAAAATCATATTCATGTAAGTAACATCTTATTCGGTTTTTCAATCTTTAATTTTTTTGTATAAATAAATGCAACTTAAGTCTTAGTCTATAATTAAAATAGTTACAACTTATTCACTTGGTAAAAATTTCTGAATGCGATTAATATTGAAAATATGAAGCTTATTCTTCTTCGACATTTTTTCAAGTCATATCAAAATAAGTTTGTATTTTTAATTCCTACATTGAGGTAATACTCTTAAAAAAACAACAGCAATAAATAAATAATAATAAGTTTTGCTTAATTTTTAAATTATAGAATTAAATCATAATATAATTAATTAAGTTTTAAATTAATACTTGGCATCATGTTAGTATTAGCTATTCCCAGCTTCCCATTGTGATTCTATTTTTTCATATTATAAAAAAAAAAGATTTATTTTGATGCTTTAATTCTATAATTGGAAGATCAAGAATTATTTGGAATTAAATGTTTGCACCCTGGTATTTTTTATGAATAGAAAGTCAAATGTTTTTTTCTCTTTCTTAATATATTAGATTTTGTCTGAATGTTTTTTTCAAGCATAATTTCTGCAACCTTTTAAAAAAATTATAAGCTGCTTTTATTTTTTAATAACTTTCTGGCTATTTATAAACATGTTATTTCTATAGATATCTTTGAGATTCCAGAAATAAGTGGTGTAGGATAATACATTACTTCATTCTGCAAGTAATCCTTATTATTCTTTTTTTTTATTGGTTATCTTATTTCCAATTCACACAATTTGATTTCCACAGAAATCAAGTTGTGTCTGCAATTCAAAAATTAACCCTTATCTAATTTAAATTTTGGTACAATTGAGTTGCCATATCACCAACCATTCATATCCTTGAAGCAAAAGATGAAAAATCACTATGTGTTTACCTTCTCCATAACAGAAACTAATTTACTTTCATGCGACAGTTTACTTAGTTATTTAAAAGATTAGAAATAACCAGGTAATTGACTTTAATAAATAATAGATAGTCTATAGTTAAAACAGTCTACAAGAATGGTGAAAATTGTATCTTGAAAGTTTAATCTAACAAAACCACGCAAATTTGCATTTAAAAGTTTTTTCATATTCAGTATTGTGAAGCTCTTTAAGTATTCATTGTGTAGGAACAATTCTCTTCTTCATATTTTTATTAAAAGTGTAAAACTATCACCTTTTTCTGATACATTTCAATAAATCCATACAGTGATGATATTTTTTCTAACATGTTACCTTTTAAAGAACATAAAAGTTTTAGTGAGGAACATAAAAGTATTTCTCGGAACTACTGTTTCTCATTATAATAAATAATCGAAAATAAATTTATCTATAAGGAATCTGAAAATAAACTTTAAAATAAATTTTATAAGTAAAGGAGGGCAGGCATTATGAAATTAATTTCCCAATGCATTTTTATTTACAGACATGAATATTAGTTTTTAAATTATTAAGAAAGTTTCAAAGTAAGAGCGAAGATTAATGTTGATAATTAAAATCACATCAGAGGATTATCAAATGAGATGGCTTTGAAAAAAAATATCAGAGGAATATCAAATGAGACGGCTTTGAAAAAATGTGGTTAGAAGATGTTTTATTAGGAGAATAAAAGAGAAACCGTTAAAAATAAATTCAAAAAATTCATGATTCAAATATTTCATTTTGTATAATCCCATACAAGGATATCCAGCAAAATCATTAAGTATTGGAGAATAATTCAAAGGAATCTCCATTATGGCAGAAACACTCACATGATTCTGATAAGTAGTTTATGCTGCCAGAATAGGGTCCATCTGGTTGTATTTGACAAATGGGAGATATATTGACTAATATTTGACAAAAAATAGCTACATATAACAGTAAGCTCTATTGTAAAAATAATTTTTCAAATGATTCTATCTACTTCAAAGACAAATAATTAAGATCTATAAGATAAATATCCTGCCTTGAAAGAATGACAATGGATATGATTTAGTAAATTTGAATTGCAGTCATTTGATCATTGTTATTTGAGTTTTCAGATTTCAATATCACATAAGTAGATATTTAAAAACAATCACATTTAAAACATCATGTTAAAAACACAGTAATCTTAAGAGGAAAAAAGAATACAAGAACTCAATCTTTTAATAAAAACTTGGCAATTAAATATATTCCTTATTATTCGATCGACTACCAATTCTGAAATATGCCTATGTGCAATAAAGTGGTACAAAAAAAAGAAAGAAAAGACAATGACTAAACATTTTTGGGAACTTTTATTTTCATTAACAACATTCAACTCTGTTTTAACATTTTAGTCACAAAAAGAGATTAAATTAATATTTTAAAAAAATTAAATTAATGCCTCAAAAACAATGCAATTAATTTCTTAAAAAAACAAAAATTTGTTCACTGCATTATTATAAACAACACAAATGCACATTCACAGTAAAATAGAAATTTTAAATTAATGCAAAAAGCACATAATATTTTTACTATAGAAACAAAATCTGAAAATCAAATGCAATTTGAATACATAGTTATTCCCACAGTAATTAAATGTAAATATCTAGATTTCAAAAACTATACCAGCAGAGACTTGCATTTAAATGCTATATAAACAACATATCTTTTATTTTAAAGTTTTTCAATATATATACATTTAAACAGACGGGTTAAAATAATTTTTTTAAAGTAAGGCTGCTTACACAGCATATAATAAGGCAATATCAACAAAAATGAACCAAATGTAGTTTGACTTTCAAACTATTTTTTAGGAAATAACCTTACTTTAATCACGTTCTTTTTTTATAAATATCCATAAAATAACTCGCATAACACAAAATAAAGCTTTAAATATTATATAATAAGCTAAATAATTAAAAATAATATATAACAAAAAATATGAAATAAATGCCAACAATTAAAAATTCACGATTTTATCATCCTGAAAACGAGTTTTGTATGTAAATAGGGTAAAAACATAAATCACATACATTTAATAAAATAAATTCCAAAAACAGTAAATAAGATGCATAAATCTTATATGTATAAAAATTTGAATGTAGAAAATTGTAAGTAGTAAGAGAGCATAGAATAAATATAAGGTAAAAAGGATAAAACAAACAAAATATTACCAAGATATTTCCAGACAAATAAAAATGTAACAACACATTTATTAGAAAATTTATATAATAAGCTGGAATTTAGAGTAATTAGTTTCGTACTTTTTAGTTTAAATATTTTATAAAAATAACTTAGGTGCATATGAAGTTCAAACTGGATAGTAAACAAGGATATGCCAGAGTATAAAAGTAAAAATATTTGGTGCAATATCAACTAATTCTTATTAAAAATGCATATAAAATACAAATACATAGCAATTATTATACATAAGAGGACTAGAGATTTCTGCAGGATTGTTGTCAGTATCAGAAAGTGGGGGTGTTAATAAAACTGCATCACTCAGGAACCAGATTTTTTATCAGCAATCGATGTAATAAAAATAATTTTATATAAAATGCAATTAATTTGTAAATACTCATAAATTTTCATAGACACAGTTTATATTTTACACTGAATCAGATTCAAAATTAATATAGAAATAAAAATTATTATGCATATTAATTGCTTTAACCTTAAAATTAGTTTAAAGACTAAGATTGATTTAAATAATATTGTTCTAATTAATAAAGTTTCTAAACACCTTAAAAAATTATAAAAGTTCCCTTTTAATAGCCAAAATGCCTACAAAAACATAAATAAAATAAAAGCACACAAGTTTAGAAAAACTAATAACAGATGTCAAAAATTATATATTTTCAAGTTCTTTTTTATAAATGAATTAACTCCTCCTCCTTTTACTATATAATATGTTTCTAGTTATAAAAAACAATCATAAATTTATATATGCATAAAAACTATAAAAAATATTGTTTAATGAAACAAAATTTTAATTCCTTTCAATACATTTTTTTAATGGTGTGATTTTCTTATTTGCTTTTTTCCCTCCTGCATCATAACAATCTTTATTAGCTATTGATAATTTTATTTCGGTGACTGAATTTAGATTAAAAACATAATTAAAGAAAAACTGTTTTGATCTTTGTATTTATGCAATATATTCATTTGTTACATATTACAACAACAACAAAAAAATCTTGCAAATAAGTTAATACACATATTCAAATACTGATAAAAAATCTGGAAGTCATAACTTTTTCTTCTTCTTTTAAGTGCAAATTTGTTATATGCAGAAAATGGGTAATTATAGAGAAAATAGTTTGAAAATATTTCTTTGTGAAAATTCAACTCTTATGAATTTATCAAAAGTAAAAGTTTTTAAAGATAATAATAAAGTACATCACAGGAGATGCACTTTCGTTGCAAATCGTTGAAATAAAATCCAAATAATCCTTTCATGATGAATCTTGTACAATGAGGGCTTACATTAACATTTCTATCTCCGCAACTGTTTTTTAAAACCTTCCGCCTTTTGCACCAAACAAATGAATAACAACTATGCAACAGAAATTAAACTATTTTCTGAAATAAGAAGATTTAAGATTACAATTAACTATTTTCTATATTGTACTGGAAGGGTTAGTTTTAAAAATTCTATAAATATATACTATTCATAAAACTAACATATTTTTCTCTACTAAAAACAAGAAAACACTAATTATATTATCTAAGAAATAAAGACTAAGTATTTAATATTATCACAATAGGGTTTTCTAAGCATTAACTTTGATGATAGCAACAAAAATCTATGTACAAGAATTTTATTTACAGATTATTTAAAATCAAAGCAAATATACTGAAACAATTCTACTAAAAACCTATATAAAGCAATAAATTTTACAAACAAAATTATTTAAATCCATTCTTAGCTTTCTCTATATGAGAATTTAGCTCTTTGATTAGTTTATCTTGTTCTGTATATCCTCGTATGAGAAGAGATTCTTTTTCAGCAAGTAAATGCTGAATGTGTAAATTAGTATCTTTGGCTGTCGTATTTCCATTGAGATCTGGCGATTCTTTGGTTGGCTTGGATATGGTGGAAGATTTTGATGGAAGCTGATTTGCATTGGGTAAACTTTGCTCTGGCGGACTGGGAGTTAAACCAGAAGTATCACTCGGTGTAGATACAGAAACATTTGAATTATGTTTCCCAGTTTCATTTGAAATACTGGTCATACATTTGGCAATTGAATTCAGAATGGGACCATTAGAAATGATCTTGTTCATCATGGTGCTTGTGTTTGGACGAGTATGGCATGCATTACTGGTTGGAACAGTTTCTGTGCCATGCATAGCCAGGGACATCTGACGCAATTGTTGCTGTATGTTTTCTGGAGACACCACAGACTTTAAACTTAAAAAAAAATAAATAAATTATAAAGGTTTTTATTTAATTAGAAAAATTAAATCAAAAATTTATATTGGATATTTTAATTACTCAGTAAATTTTTAATTTCAATCAATATCTATACAACTTCAAAAAAATTATTAAAACACTAAACATTATTTTATCTTATTTACAAAAATCCATATCTGCAAATGTTGCAGGTTAAAAATAAGTATATTCAGCTTTAGAAAAAGATAATTTTTAGAAAATGAAATCAAATTTCAATTGATATTAAAACAAAATATATAGCTAAATTTATGAGTTAGAACTAAATAATTTTTTTTTACTAGAAAAGTGTTTATGAGCTGAAAATTCTAGAACAGAGTTGGATTAGCTAAGTAATCATAAGCTATGCAATAAAAACCAGTTTCTATGATATTTTGACGTCCCCTTTTACCTTCTTAGCTTTCAAATATTAGTAATCATTTTTCTTTCAGGATTACTTCATATTTCTAAAAATGAAAATTCATACCAGTAGAAATATTATTGTATTTATTTGTACCAGAAATGTTAAAAATAATTTTATTTTATTTAATATTTTTTGTACAGATGAATTGATAGTAAAACACATTAAATTTTTTTTTTTAATTTAGAAAGAAATTTCAATTGTGTTTTTGTTGATTTCTAAAATACTCAATTATGTATTATTTCATTATCCTATTAATCATTTGGATAACCTTATTATTAATACAGCCTTAAGAATGGGAATGTAATGTAATGGAAAGGTACTAATGTAATTTGAATTCATAATTATTCAATAAATTTATTTTTAAAGAATTTTTACTTATATTCATAAAAAATTTTATCAAAAAGAAATAATTTGGAATACAAACATTTAATGGATTAATGTTTGAATTCAATAAACACTTTTTAGATCTAAAATAAGCAGTAATATATAATGCAATTAATATTGTTTTAATTATTGAAAAAATTATCACTACCTTTGTACTTTCTCATTCATCATTTCCAAAATATCCTCATTAGTTTGGTGAGCATTCTTTTCCTCTGCATTGATTATTCTTTGCTGTAAAGCAGCAATCTTTTCTTTTTTCTCCTTTTCTAAACATTCCATCATATGAATTTTCTGCTGAAGTGCATTGATCTGTCTTACAGCTTGACTCCACTGATATTTGTATTTTTGTTTAGAAGCTAATGCAGTCTCCAATTTTTGTTGCAACTCAGCCTAAAAATAAAAGTTTATTATCTAAAATATATAACTGATAGATTAAGAAATTTTAAAGAATAGTTTGTTTTAAAGGTAAGTTGAAAAAGAAGTAAATATTTTTTTTTTATATGTCAAACAATGCTAACAGTGAGTGTACACACACACACAAGATCTAATTTAAATTAACAGTGTATTTTGCTTTTTTATGGGTGTGATAGTTTAGGATTAATATTATAGCTGGTAGGTTCATTACCAAACATGAATATAAATTTATTTTTGTAAACGCAATAAAGAGTACAGTAGTATCCAATTTATTTGATGTATTTAAAGTAAATGAGAGAGATTTTAAACAAAGATATCAAGGCCTTGGAATCTGATAGGAACATGATTGTAATTCAAGTTTCTGAAAATCGATAGATTTCAAAAACATTTTAGCACAAAAGTAAAAAAAAAAAAAAAAAAAAAATCCAAAGCTTTTTTTTTTTGCATTCTTTTAAAATGACAATTTCTTTAAGATGAAACATATAATTACATAAAAATCAAATGGAACAAATATAATAAGCAAATACCTTTTCCATATTTAAAATGTTTACTTCAGTTCTTAACTGAACATCTGGATCTTTATTAGCTTGCAACTTTAAACTATCAGCAGCACTTCGTACTTCTAACAATTCTTTTTCAAGCTCTTTAACCTGAAAAAATAATATTTTAAATTAAACAAAATAAACATAGAATGCACAAAACAAATAGTATAAATGTTAGTTAAAAATGTAGCCTTAGTGATAATGCAATATATAGCAAAATGCACTTAGAGGGATGCTTATAAAATGAAGTGTAAAAAATATGATTATAAAGGTTATTACAAGTAAAAAAAAAATACTATATTAAATTCCATATTTTAGACTTGTAATGAAAACTAATATATACAGAATTAAAACAACTTCTGCAAAGATAGAGGCAGCAATTTTTTTAAAAGAGCATCTAAATAGCGTTTCTAAAAGTTTAAATAAAGGTAAATGAAAATTCTATTGCATATGAAGCACTTTTATAACATAAGATTAAATACATGGTCTTATTTAAAAAATAAATAAATGAAAGTAAAACAGTAGAGATTATTTAAAATTTTTTTATTAAATTAAAAAAAACATTGCATAAATGAATGATGAGATACAAACTAAATTAATACTTTTAATTTCCCATCAGTCAGAAAGTAATATAAAAACTCACATATAAAACCTAACATAATAACTTTATAACTTGTTTCTATTTACACTAAAATAAATTTTTTAACTAGCATACGATCTACCTCCGCTACACATGTATTGAATCTTTATATATTTTTTTGAAGTTATAAATTAAAATTAAATAATTTATAATCATTATAAACAAGTATGACAATTATAAGAAAACCATAGATTAATCAATTTTTTTTAATTGTATGAAAAACATTTCCAGTACAAACTATGTCATATGACAGGATAGTAAAGACAATTTAATAGCAACATGACTGAGTAATCCTAATAAAATTAGATAGAAGATATAACAATTAAAGCATTGAGAAACAATAATATAAATAAATACTCACCTTTTGAACTAAAGAACTATTCTTCTGTTCCAATTCTCGCACATTTAATCTGAAAACAAAAATCATTATTCCAAAGAATATTTTATACAAAACAAAGGCAGCTATAGAATGAATGAAAATAAAAGACAAATATTCAAATATCCATTATCACCATTCTTTTGAATGCTCATATGTAAGCAATTCAAATCCATTAAGATTTCTAAAATTCTAAATATGTTCTAATTCCTATAAATTCATAAAGTTTTACCTTTCAAGTGTTAAAAGCTCATTAAATTCCATTTTAATGGAATCAATTTGATTTTTTGCTTCCTTTTTCTGCCGCTCTTGTTGTTCATCCAACTTTTGAAGTCTCATGGAGAGCTATAAAAAGCAAATAAAATTTCAATAACTTTAAAAATGACATATGATAAACTATAACACATTTCAATAACTTAAAACATTAACAGTTTCTCAAAAAAAAAAAAAAAGTTTTTTAGAAAGTACAAATTTTTTTAGAAAGTTTCAAATATAAGCATTGTTTGAAATTTATCTAATCATTTGATGTTATAAGTTGTTGTTGCTTTTCTCACATTTAACATTAACATTTAAGAAGAAATCTGAAAGTCAAACTGGAACCAGGACAAAAGAAAATCCCTCAATAATTAAAGTTTATGTAAGCAAAATTGATTTAAAACACAATCTATTCTTTTATTAGTTTTAAAATAATAATTAAAAAAACTTCTGCAAAACTTTTGATATATTTTTTTAATTAATATACATGGAAGTATAATTCAGTAACTTTTCACAATAGATTTAATACTTTATATTTGAAATATGAAGTTAAAACTTTAAAAATAAGAAATCTTTTAATAGTTTGTTGATTTGAAAATGTTTCTAAAATGATTTTAACAATTTTAAATAAGTTAAATAAACTCACTCACTAGATCATTAATTATATTAGATGACCAAATGAATAAAAAAATCATTCAAAATTAAAGGTGTATGATAGATTAATGACACAACAATACTCACAAATGCAGAGAATAGCACTTTTGATAGTAAAAAGTAATAAAAATAAATATTTTTTTTGCCTCTCATGTAGAGCTTTTTTGTTCAATAACATATGCTTTTTATCATGAACAAATTTAACAATCAAATACTAATTTTTCTTCTTCTTTTCCCTCCCCAAAATATCTGATATATGTAAAAATTGTTTTGCTCAAAATGGACCCAGAGCAAACTGAAATATAAATGACAACTACCCTTTTTAAGTACTGTGGTTAAAGGCATCTTAGGAAAATGTACATGGACTTTTGTTTCAATCCTTTCACTCTATTTTATCAATTAAAACCAAATATTCCAATAAAACTATTTTAAAGTTATAATATATTGAAAATACAAATATTTATTTATCTAAATATTTATTTATTGGTAAGGACAATGAATAAATTGTCATGTTTCAACAAAGAAAATTTCAAACCTAATTTTTTTATCTCATTTGTAGATTTTAAAAGAATTTAATATATGAATGTATTACAGATAAAAGTCAAAATAAAAAAAAATAAAGCATAATTCTAAAATGAATACAGTTAATTTATAAAGATTTAATGCAATATAAGTAATTACTTCTTTTTCTTGAGTTGACAACTGCTTTTCTTTCAATTCAGCATCTTTCAATGTTGTTTTTAGTTTATCTTCTAATTTTTGACATTCTTGAAGCTGTAAAATAGAAACATAATAGACCATTCTTATATTCAATGAACATTATTGTATATACTAGAATAAGCAGAAGTAAAAACTTATAAATTAAAAAAAATATTAAGTTTAGATGTTTAAAAGTAATAAAATAAACCTCTCATTTAGCAATAATAAACAAAAATTTTTAAGACAGAATTGCACTTCCCCTTTTCTCATTTATCAAGAGTAATTTTAATTAAGTTGTAGATAATTTTCATGCATTTTTGACTTTTGCTTAAGGCTTTTCATTAGATTCTAAGAACTGAAATGCTGCTGTTTTATATGCAGATGTTGATGCAGATTTTGCAGCTAAAACTGTGTCAACATTTCTGCCAGTCACTCCCATATTGTGATGCTAAAAGATCATCTGTATGCCAAATTTTTGCTACTTGGGAAGAATTATGGTTTCTGCATATACACAACAAATTGCATTCAATAAAACCCAGGACTGATTTGTGGCCTGTTTATCCTATTTGAGGAATGATGACACTCCTCAGGATAGGGCATACTCACTATTGGTATAAACATTTCATTTTTATTGAGGCAGCACCTAATGGCCTGTATTTAATATTTTTAAAATGTTCATGCTTGACTTTTACATTGCATCATGTTAATGCATTTTTTGCATCTTTGTTTCATTAAAATTTTTAGCCTTTTTCATACAGGAACTTTTATTTTTGGAATTTGTATATTGATAACTTTCTGCTATTATTATTATTTTTTTTTTAATCATTTGTGGCTTTATAGTTTTCTCTATGATTTTATCATTTGCTTTGCATGATCAAATATGGTTCTTGTGCCGAAAACCTCCTAACCAACCAACCTATTGTTTTATGATTGGATTAAATGTTTTCCAAATCTGCATATTATTATTTTATTTTAATAAATAACATGCAATTTGTAACAATATTTCAAAAATATTTTTATTTCTACTTCAAATCAGCTTAAAATTAAACTGGCCATTCATATTTATTAATAGAAAATATATCACTTAATTTCATTAGAGATCAAATTAAAAAAAATTAAAACACATAAAGCTCAATGTGTGTGTGTGTGTTTGTGTGTTGGCGCTCTACAGGCCAGACCGTTGGACCTAAAGCTACCAAATTTGGTACATGTATACCTTGGAGGTCGGGAATGTGCACCTCGGAGCCCTTTTTTCGAATTTTTCATTAGAATTTGAATTAATTAAAATTTAAGCGAAATTTTGACGTTTTTCCGCTATAACTTCCGAAAATATGATCGCACAAGTATGATTTTTATATCAAATTAAAGATAAAAAAATTAGCTTTCTAACGGTATCAGTGTTTTTAATTTATAATGTAAGCTTCTATTTTTAACGAATTTTTAAAGAAATATTTTAACCATGTTTTTATCACGTGACTGGATAAAATAAAAGAATGTCGGAAGCTCAAATAAAAAAAAAATTATCATCGCAAAATAAATCTACAGAAATGCAACTTTCAGCACGTGACTGGATAAAATAAAATAAATATAAAATGTGATATTTTCTTTAAAAAATAAATGCAAAGCAAAGGTTTCTACAATCGTTTGCAATATCTATATCATTAACTCAATAAATCTTCTTTATTTGCAGTAAACCCGATTGAATTTAGACAGGATATGCATTGAAAACCCGACTTAATGGCATATTTATGTAATCGTTTGCAATATCTGTATCATTAATTTAATACTTTTTTTCCCTTTCTCGCTTTCTTTAAAAAAACATATTTAATATTTTGGCAACATCATCGAATTTTTTTTTAATATTTTGGAAGCATAACCGATGGTTCAAACTGACTGATTTATAAAATTAAAGAATATTATTAGGAAAAGGTGTACTTTTAGAACATTCCGTCTCATCATCTTAAAGAAGATATTTATTTCAAGCCAATACATGCCCGGAATTACTTCAAGGCTAATGAATATGTGATTTAATTGGAAATTTTAGAACGAATTACTCATGGCGAACCAGCTGGTCGCCAAAGGCGGCTAGTCAGAAATATGTTGCCTGTATATATATAATTTAAAAAATCATATGAATTAAATATATCCTCACCTGCCTTTGAAGTAACAATTCTCTTTCCATATCTCGTTGCTTCCATTCAGAAGTAAGAACTGACAGATGTTGCATTTCTTTATCTTTGAGCTTTAGAAGTAAATTTATTTAAAACAAATTAAAAAATAAACATTATAAAATAAAATATTTATAATGGTAATATATTTTTTAGTTAAAAATGATGTATTTAAGAAATTAGACAATAAGAACTAACAACAATTTTTTTTTTTAATGTTGTACAACTTAGATGACAGAATAAACAAAAAAATGTTGGATTACACTAGAAAATATATTATTATGGTATTAAAATTTTTTAAAGTGTAATTAGATATAAAAAATAACATTACACATAATCCAAATGAATTAATATTAAAAATTAAAAAAGGATAAATTTAATATACTTGAGCTCTAAAAAGTTCCCTCTGTCGTTCTTGCCACAATTCTAATTCTAAAGCAGCCTGAAGAAGTTCATCTTGAGTTAGTCCATTTTGCCTCAATATGGGCACATTGAAATTTGGGACATAATTACGAACCTAAAATCAAAATTTTAAATTCATTATTTTGTTACACTAACCTTAATGGTTTAACAGAGAAAAAGAAATTAAATCCTTAGCCTACAATTATAGCTGCAAAAATGCCTAATTGCTTAAGAACAAATAATCATTAAATGCAAAAAACAGCATTAATTCTATCTAAAAAGAAAGGAAAAAAAAAAAGCTTTTTACAGTAAAAAAAATTAATTATATACAAATATGTCTGCTGATTTTATTGCAATTTTAATTAACCAATGGGTGATATTGTAATAGTTAAAAATAGAAAGGAATAAGGTTAGAAAAAGTAACTTTATACGTTTTTACAATTGAAAACAAATAAAAAAAAGTTGCAATTACATTTTTGTCTAAGAAATAAATATTCAAATTCATAAGATGAAAAAAAAAAAAAACCATAAACATACAATGCTCAGAAACTTGTACAAAATATTTTCTATCAGAACAAATAATACTATTTAAAATTTATTTTCTATGTCAAAAAATGGGACATACCTCATTATAGCAAGATATAGTAGATTTATTTGAATGATGATCACAAAGAGCAGAAGTTGGTCCAAAATCAATTAAAGTTAAAGCAGCATAAATCTCGCCAATTTCATAACTGGAATATAAAAATTAAAAATATAGGGAGAGACAAATTATTTAACAGAATGAAAGTAAGACAATTTATCTTCATTAATAATTTTAAGATTTTTGAGTAGAGGACATTTGATATTATTTCAGAAATTTGTCTCGATCCTCAATAAAATATACAGCAAAATAATTATTCATATTGAATTTAAACACTTCAGTGCAGGAAAGCGTTATTGCGCTTTTCTTGTTTTGTGTGAAATTGCATATGCAAAATGCAATGATAACACTGTTGTTAGTTATTAAAATTTTCATATTAATTGAAAGCAGTTGTGTTCATTTCAATTGCAGTTTTCATCAATCAAATACATTTCCATATTTTAAAATAATGATACTTACAAAAAAATGTAATGATAATTACCCTTCAGGGGATGTTACAACAACTTTGCAAGTACTCATCTGCCGCATACCTTGCTTCTTATCAACCTGATAAAGAACATTATTCAATAATTTATCTTCACAACAAAAAGTACAACTTCAGAATTTTTTTAAAAGCTTATTTCCAATAGCAAGACAGTGAGTACACATTTTAAGAAATCCTAAAATTTAAGTAAAACTAAAATAAATAACTAGAAAATAGAATATGGAATAAAAACCTGCTTACCGAATGACTCACACAAGCAGCATCCAAAACTTGAAACAAATTAATTCGAGCAGTTCCAACAAGTTGTTCCTGTCCACCTTTTTTTCTGTGAAGTACTTCCAGTATAAGAGGAGTTCTGATGAAATAAATATGAAAATCATTTATTTATTCTTAAAACTGAGCTTCAAAAAATATGGATATTTGAATTTTTGATTAAAAAAACTTATAGTTAATGAATTCTCATAATAAATTAAGTTTTATATTAATATAAATAGAATATAATATTTAAAATTAGTATAATCAAAGCAAATCATTAAATTAATATAATATAACAAGAAACTTTGAATATAGCCACATAATTATTGCTGGCAATTACTCATATGATAAATGCACAATAACTTAATGCCAATCCAAATTCTTCATTTTTCTTTAGTTATTTGAAAATACAACAGATTAAGGAATTTTGCATGTGTGTATAAACAGTTTCAGCCCTTGAGGCTTCATCTTTCTCAGAACAATAATATTCAACATTATTGCAAATGCTTTCAGTTTCCCCCCCAGTAAAACATCTATTTTAATGATAGTGACTCAATAAACAAAGACAGGTAAAATACAATTATGTTTGTGTATATAATAATAAGTATTGATTAATTCTGTTATATAATTTAATAATGTTGAATATTATTGCAATGACAAAATAAAACCAGTATTAAAATCAACTTAAAATAAAACTCCACTAAATAAAAGAAATCTTTTACATTTAATAATAGAAAAAAATTTATGTTTGGTGTATGTAAAATTGCACTCATGTATATAAAAATAGTGAAAATATTCTCCAGAATCTAATTAAAAATTCCAAATAAAATAATTTGCATTTGTTACTATTTCCAAAACAAAAGTACACATCAAAGAATCATACTCCCAAAAAGTTGATTTCAGTAGAGTAAATGTAGTTGCAAAATTGAAGGCACAATAACCATGAGGAATACTGATTTCTCGCTTGGGATTCACTTCAATATCAGGATGAGTGACCATAGATGATGTAGTGCCAAAAAATGGATAAGAATATCTGGAATAAAATGAATGTAAAAAATAAGTTCTAATATATACATATGTTACAAAAAGTTAACAAGATGACAATATCCCACTCACAAGTTTTTTTAATTATAACAATTTAGAAAATAATAGGCAAAAAATATTTTAAGTAATCCTATTTTCTTTATAATTTTATTAGTATATATTTATATGAAAAATACTGAATTTTCTAAAATAAAGCTAAATAAAATATTTATAATAAAATCAGCAAAATTTAAAAGGGGGGGGGGATCATTGATGCCCTATACTAAGGAAACAGGATGGAAATTTTAAATCCTTTAAGCATGAGATTCTATTTTTGAAGAACTACAATAAATAAAAGCTTTTTATAAAATTAAAAATTGTAAAAAGAATAAAACTAGATTGAATTACAAAAAGAGAAGGGTCAATGAACTTAAAAATGTTTTACATCTATTGATTGCATTTTTAAAAACATATTTAAAAGAATTTTCAACCTTGTTATTTATTAATAATACCAATGTCAATGGAGCAAAGCAAGGATTATTTTAGAACTCAATTTTATTAAAACAAAATGATAAAATAAGAAAAATATTTCAAACAAAACAATATTATAATATTTTATAATTTATTTGTACGAATGATTATTTACAGATTGAGGCAAGTATATTAAAAATGATTAAAAAAAAAAACAATGTCAAAATGTTAGAAAAAGAAAAAAAAATGTGTTATTTAATAATTTCAATATAAACATACCTAATAAACAGGTTAATAGGATGAGCTAAACGTGTTGCTTTGAAGTTGCAGAGATCTAAAGAAAAGGAAAAATGATGTGCACTGTTGTCATTTTTTATAGGCAGAGAATTAGGAGGACTGTTTATAGCTGTGCTTGGATCTCTAACTTCTGGTGGACTATTATCGGAAGAATGATTATAGGAGCCAGAACTGGGATCATTTGGCACGGCATTATGGTGAGGATTTGAATTTTCAGATCTATCTACATCTACAAGAATAAACATAATTATTAAGGATGAAAGTTTTTAAGAAGCTATCAATATATAATAAAAAGTTGAAATAAAATATAAAACAACTGTATTTTACATTTTCACTCCATTTCATTCAAATGTTTTTGCACTTTCCCATACTCAGTTATACAGTTTGCATTATTTTTATTTGGATTTTTTTTTTTCTTCTTTTGAGTATATGCATGTACAAACAGATGAGATATTAAATGGGCTAAAAATTGTTCTAGAAATGGTTCATTATTTTTCTTTTGAGTAGAAAGACAAAAGTTTTCCTCTTGTAGATGAGTTTAAAGTTCTATTGATGACATTGATCAAGAACAAAAGTAGTATCAACATTCATTCAAAATAAAGAAAAAGAATAAAAATGTATTCCAATTAATTTTTTTAATGCATTTAAGATCAGATTTTTTTTTTCAAAAAACAAAAACAAAAGAACTTAGTATTTTTTTCGAGACTTGTGGATATGTTAGATCAAAACTAAACAGTTAGAATTAGAATAATCAAAATAAGACGACATAGAAAAAAAAATGAAAAGCTCATGTGATTCACAACTTTTTAAGAACTAATTTTAAAAAGGTAGAAAAAAATTATTTATGTTAAATTAACAAACAGTATTTCAATATGTAAACTTCATATTTCCTTCCTTTGTGTGCTACTTTTATCAGACTTTTTAGATATTTCATACTGCAGTGAAAGAATACTGATTTCTTAATTTTAATTCAAATCATGATATTTTTGAATTTGAAACCTAAAATTAAAGTTAATCATGGGTGAATTCAAATCAGCAGCAATATGGTCAATACCTGAAGTATTCTAGAGAACTGAAGTTGAATCCACATAAAAACACTTTTCAAAAATTGAAATTATTGTCTAATTAGATAGTAGAAAACAAAGTATCTAAGGGAATAGAACTAAGTATTGTTTCACGTAATGACAGTATGCTAGACAAACAGACTGGACACTTTTCCAAAACAATAATGAATTCACCATAATAAAAATAAACAGTACATAAGATGTTTTGAATATGCAATTAAATGGATTTTGGTGTAGTAGATACAATAAAGTCCACAAATTTAATAATTATTAATTTGTTTAATCATATAGTTAAACTTACACTTGAAAAGAGGATTTTTACTTACTAATTTTATCACCTTGAGCATCATGTGAAGAAGGGACATCTTCATTCTTAGAAAAACTTTTTTGGGTAAAACTCGGATTTTTTTTTAATGTCAAAGCTGAACGATGATGGCTCTGAGTTGTTTCAGGAGGAACAATTTCTTCCTGAACTGGTGTACTGTTTTCTTTATGTTCATTAGATTCTTCATCGGGCTAAAACATATATTGCAGAAAATTAAATCATATGAACAAGTTTACAAAACATGCATGAAAAAGCTGAACAATGTTTTGATCAATTCAATAATTTCTCTATATTGTTTAATTATTAATACAATTTAAGTAATAAACAAGATCATGTAAGGCTGATTAAAGTAAGTTTGTCAGTCTTTTATGGTAAGAAAGAAGTAATTTTACTATAGCTCCTTTGATAAAAAATATTAAACTGAAAAAGCTTATTTTAAAAATTTCTCAGCAACAATTAATAAAAAAAAGTTTAATCAAATTCCAATGTTACAATTATAAAATAACTAGTACCGTATCTTTTATACTTACAGATCATCATAAGGTTATAAAAGATTAAATACCTTATCAGCTTGTAAAACAACAGTTACGCCAACAAAGGGAGACAAATCATCACCTCCTAAGCGAGATGTCTTCTCAATTGGCATTATCTAAAAAAAATATAAAATACAAATAGGTAAAATTTACTCAGCAAAGAAAAAATTCTAACTTCACAGGTATTTATATGTATACATACATATCTATAAACATATTTTAGCAAATGCATTGCCAAGAAGATGACACTTTTGAACTTCGATTTATACCATCCCGAAATAAGCTATGATAAAACTGACATCCATTCACATCATGGTACAAGTGTAAAAAGGATAGAAATTTTCCCCTTCCATGTTTTTAATATGAGATTCTGATAGAGATTTTTTTTGAACAAGTATAAACTTAAGCAAGAAAAAATTCAGTATCTTTAAAATTTGATAAGTATTAAGGATAGTTTTCCCTTCACTTGGAGTATGGAAAAATGCTGAGACTTGCAGTTTTATAGAATGAGTGTTAAAAATAAATAAAAAGTTGAGTTGAATCAGAAAATAGGAGACTATTTTAGAATGAAGTTAATATGGATTAAATTAATATAAAAATTAGGAAATTAATTAGAACTTAAATTTGACAAAGAGATATCATTACAGACACACATACATTATTTATCAGTAAACAGCCAGCACTAGAATAATGAATTACAGATTATTATATTAAAAGAGCTAGAAAATACAGAAATTATTTGCATGTAATAAAATATATTTAAAAATGAACAATTTAAAAACCTTTAGAATACAAATAAACTTTTATTTCAAGTATTTCAAATAAACTTTTATTTTCAAATAATCTAGCTTATTTCAATTATATTATTAAAATCAGTGAATCAATCTAAGTTAATTTTCAGCATTATTATTTTATTTCCACCATCATAGCATGCTTACATAAGGACAAGCAATTTTCCACAATTTATCTTATGAAAGGGATATGAATTTTCTTGTTAGCTTGCATGATTATTCAGAATAAACTGTTAAATTACATTAATTCCTTTGAAAATCAGAAAGAAAAATTCTAAATTTTGAGTGCTCTATTATGAAAAAGGTTTAAATAAAATGTAATTTTTATAGGAAAATGTTAGATTTTTTTCAAAACAACTATTTTCTTCAAAAAAAGTTATTAATTGCCATTTTATTGAAAATAATGCATCTAGAATAAAAAAATACTATAATAACATCTTTAACGATGTTTACATTTCATAATTTGAGATTAAAAAAATGAATAATTACTTGGACACTTCCTTCTATACACAAAGGTTCTTGATTTATATCATGAATATTTACACATGAAAGTGGCCCTAAAGGTATTTGACCAGATCCCAAAGAAATATCACCACAGCACAGCAATATCTATTAAATAAATAAAATAATAAGTAAAAAATTTACAATATCTATTGCTAAATACATATATATTGCTTTATAAATAATACTTCCATTAATAATATTTATCAAACAAACAGAAAAAAAAAAGGATTTTCCCCCCTCTATGGCACAGCATAAAGAAATATTTGAATAAACGTAATAAATGCTTTGATTCAAAATGCATTGAGAGAAACTGCAGCAAATATTACTACATATAAATATTACTACAAACTACAGCAAATGCATCTAACATATGTTTCAAGAATAAGATGCTTTCTGTTTTATAATAATGCATTGTTCTTATTGAAACATTTAACATATATAACTTTAAATATGAATTCTTTAGTTTTACTACTTATTTCTACATAATGCTTATTTAAGTGACTAACATAGTTACACACTACAGTGAATTATATTTCAATATAATACAATAAAATCTCTTTAGTTGGTTACTTAAATAATCACTCTGAAATCCCATATTTATGAAAAATCAAATTAAAATAGAGGTTTCTTTGTGATAAAAACATTAGCATTAAAGTGCAATATAGAATTTCCACGATCATTTCTAGTGCAGTTTTTCCCATATATGATATGCTTGCCTCCTTTGTGCTCTAATAAATAATCTTATTTTCCATTACTTAGTCAATTTGCAAATTCCTCTTTAACAATGCATTCAGAGTTAAATGTACACGGACTAGAATAGCTAAAAATAAATTCTTTACTATATAAAACACTAAAAATTAAAGAAGACAACATGCTTTGAGATGTAACAAGTTTGTATTTCATTACAGCCCTTTCATAATAACCATTTTAGCACTGCAATGCCTACTTCTGATGAAAAATGAAGCCAAAAAATAGTCAGAAACTATTATCTAAACATGTGGATCTACATCACCATGGATTTTTTTTTCCCTCAAAATTTTCCCCTTCCTTCAGTTTTTTTTCTTGACACATTTAATAGTTTATTTGATATTTTTAGTAAAACAAAGCTTTCAATTTGCTGTAATTAGCATCTCACTTTTTGCATATATAAAGTTTTCTTTGCATTTCTTAAGAACATAAGGACTTAAAAAAAAAAAAAATACTTTAAAGGTGCTTTAAAATGGTGTTTAGCTTCTAGACTTTTCATAACACTACATAATCTATTATTACAACTTTATGTCAGTGGTAAAACAAAGTTTTACAGCGAAAAGAAAAGAGAGAAATAAAAAGACATTCGTCTAAATTTCCTTTTATATTTTAAGTTAAGTTCTGTTACACTTAAAATATATTATCTAATCTATTCAGATAGCAAGAAATTTTGCATCATGTAATAAAATGTTAAAAAAAAAAATACACAGAAGAAAACTTTTTTTCAACTCTCAAGAAAGTCATCCATAGTAGTAAACACTTTTTAAATCTTTCAAGAAAGTGATAATGAAAAGCCATAATTAACTTGACTTGAAATTATTGATACACTTTAGTTATTGATATAAAAAGTAGCAAAAAGTAATGCATATCTTTAACAAATACCTTTGCTAAATGTAAGTACAGGTAAGAACTTTTACAAACATATAAATAAATGTTGCTAGAAATTTGATATACCTCTAGGGCAGAATTTTGCTCAAAATATTCTGATAATACATTTGGTGAACTAGATATACGGACAGAAGCTCTTTCAGCAAGGAAATCAGGATTGGAAAGACTGGAGAATTTTTCAGTTATAACATCGTTATCAAACAGGGAATAATAGAAATAGAAACCTTTGGAAGACTTCAACATAGCAGGAGGTGCAAGCTAGAATGGGAAAGAAATGATTTTAATAGTATAAATCTAGAATTTAGTATCTAATATAAACATATAAGAATGATTAATTTTTTAATTGAAGTTTCAGAGCTTTCTTCAAGAAAAAAATTAAGTACTTTTGAATTATTTTGTAAATTTTCTTGACAAAACTTTTTCTAAGAATTTTTACTATTAAATAAAATTTTGTTACAACATCTAAGGTAAAAAGGTAAAACCAAACCATAACCAAATTATCAAATAATAATATTAAAACATTACTAAACAACTGTTGAATTCTTAACACATTTTGATAAGTGAGAACTTAATTGATTTTGGTGCAATTTTATGAGAAAATTAATGTCAGAGTTATTGTTTACTTGAATATAAAGTTATTACAATTACATATTAATGGGGAAATTAGACAAATCTTTAAATTAAGCATGTAAAGGAGAGTATAGATTTTAAGAGGTTTAGAAATAGCATTAAGTGGATTAAAGAATATTAAAACTACTATGTTTTAATACACTCAAATCTGAGATTTAAATAATGAATATTTTAATGAATAACTTAATTCTGTTATGAACAGTTAAATACTGTTAATAACAGAAAATAAATATGACAAAACAAGCATGTGTAAATTAATTCAAAAAGTACTTCTGTTATTATTATAAATTTTTTCATATAAAATTTACATACTTCATATTATACATGACTTTCAAAAGCTGTTTAGCATATACTTCTCATTTTAAAGACAAAAATATTTTTCACACAATTTCATTTTCTGACTTTTGAAAATTATTTTCCTTTATTATACTATACAATTGCAGGCTGTTCAATTCTTTCTTTGATATAAAATAATTTCAAAAACCTTTGCATGCTAATTAATTAAAAAAAATATTTCTAGAATAAATTTATTAAAATCATACCTTATTTAGATTGGCTGCAAAAGCCAAAGTAACAGAAAAAACATATTTTTCATTGCAGAGTTCTGGAGGTCCTATTTGGTAGCATCCAGCTTGAGACAGTAAAATTGGTTTTAAGGAGTTTGTATGAGATACATGATTAGGAGTTTTCATAGTAGACGGTTTAGGGATTCTAGGTGCACCAGGCTGTTTTTTGCATCCATTTCTATCTTGGCTCAGAGAATTTCTACGAGAACTATAAGCACTGTGACCATTTGGCAATGAAGAAGGAATTTCTTCCACGACCCTTTCTAAATACAATGAGAGTAAAACTTCTGGCTTTTCCTTTTGGTATTTTGAGTTCAGCAGTGGATACCACTTGGGACTCTGAATTGGAAGAATCGAAAATGATTACAGCAATAAAAAAAAAATAAGGGATAGAAAAATCAGGTCCCCCCCCTTTTTTTCTATCTAACATTTTTGAAAATAATTATAAATGGAGTTTTACTGCATAATAAAATACAGTGGAATAAAAATCAAATGATATGATATGTAAATATATATATATACATATATATATATATATATATGTTTCAAGAAAAATTAATGTTAGATCAATATATATATATATATATATATATTGAAAATGCTTCTTCAATTAAAACTATCTAATAGGTTCTCTAAAAAATTTCACAAAAGTGAGAACATCATTATCAAGGAGATAGAATTTTATGACTCCAAACTAAGGAAAAATCCCAGAAAAATCTTGCAATCATTTATAAAACTCAAATTTTCCTAATAGCTTTATCGCACAATTAGTTCTTAGACCAAATAAAGCAACTCACCGCTGATCTTCCCACCTCCACTATCATAATTACCAAGCAAATAAAAACATTTTTTTTTCAGGCATAGTTAATTGTTAAACAATTTTACTTCCATATTATATATCCTATTTAATTGCAATTCTTAGAACGGAAGAATTTCTAGTTCAAGAACTCCATTAATTTTCCAGCAAATCAAATAATCAATATATTTGATTAAAAAAAAGAATGGAATAAATATCAGTGAATCAAAACACCATTTAATGTATATTAAATTCGTTCCTATAATATTGGATGGTTAAGAGCAGTTACAGAAAATAAAATTATCTGTTACTTTTTTGATATTTATTTTTTCCACAACTATATTAAAGAAGAAAAGACACACCTCAAAATTCTGTATTTAATTTGGCTTCATATGGTATAGTTCCCTTCAATTAAAAATGTATGCATGTCTTTGCTAATGTTTTCCAAATTTATTCAATATAAAAATTTTAATACATGATGATGCTAATCATATTCATCAAAATAAAATAAGAACAATACAGTTAAAATATAATACAACAAAAAGATACAGAACAGTGTGTAAAAATTAAAACATCCAATAACTGAAATACATATTCCATTTGATTGTATGGTAAACTTCACACACACACAAAAAAAGAAATTGTTTTCTAAAAGGTAGATATTACCTAATTTGTCAATAAAGTGTGAATAAAAATGTTATTTATTTTTTCTCTCAAAGATCATATGCGTGTAAATTTGTTAACTTACTTCTATGCTTTATCGGGTATCTAATAAACATTTTAAATTATTATGTTACAATTTAGATAGATTGCTTGCAGAAGCAATATATTCATAATAATGACACTAAGTCAAGAAAAATTATTATAACATAGAATAGTCAGTTTCCAATTTAAATAAGTTTAAGTAAGGAAATGAGAAACACACATTAAAACTAGTAAAATATACCTGAAGTTTTTCTTGGGCAAGTCTTACATCAATTATCATGTAACCGATGGTCTCCTTTTTAGTGAGATCAAGATCAACAGCATACCACTGCAGCTTGATCGGAGATCTCTGCAGACGATGCATTTGAAGACCTTTTTTATCCACTTCCCATGCCAGTTCTGTGTTGAAGTGGGGTCGCATGATATGGGGAGCAGGATCTGTTGACATAACCTCCCCATCAAATTTTGCTTCCACAAGCAAATATTTGTCATGGCGAGTTGGGAAGTTTTTTCCTGAAAGCATAAAATAAAAATGTAAATGCTTTTTTAAAAAAAAATTATTATCTTCAACAAAAACTGGTAATAAGCAATTTAATCTTATTGCTTCATTATTTTTGCATAACTAAGTTTTTGAAACACACAAGAAACCAATAAGTCTGAAATATTATTATTACTATTTTAAGGAAACTAATTGAACCTATAAGTAACTGCTAACATATTCAATAGAAAAACAAAATTTCAAGGAAACTTCTCTGACAAAAATGTGGATTATATAACTTTTTGATTTAAATGTTTTGTAATTTAAAATAAACAATAAGATATTTAAGTTTAAATACTGTAGTGCATTAATGTCAATGAAATAGTACTGAAGTAATCAGAATAAAAGTATATGAATTTAATTAATTTTTATAGGCATACAATATCAAATTTAATACAATTTTTTTTTCAAGTTACACACACATTTATAAATTTTCAAATAGTAATTTGGAGTAGAAAAAATTCTTAAAATAGAACCTTTTAGAAAATTCCATTTTGACTTTTTATAGTGTGTATTTTTGGGTTATTATATAAGAACATATAATACACATTTCTTCCTATGAAATTTAATTTAAAAACTCATGCATTGAAAGGTTAAATGAAAATTTTTCTGATAAACAATTCCTTATTCACCACATTCTTCATGTTAAAGAAGTTCATTTAATAATACAAAACTAAAAAAAAAAAAAAAAGAATTATCAATCAAAACAAACAAAAATTTAAAAAATATAGTTAAATTTAAAATATATTTGTGAACAAAAACATAGAAGCATTCCGGACACTTATATAAATATGTATATGCAAATGATTTAACATCTTTTTAGCTATTTACAGTACAGGTTTATAATTTATTATGTATGAAAATGTATAAACACCTTCCTAGACTTTTAATGTATTCATTGTTCAATTACTTAATACAGCAATTACAAATATTTAAAAATAAGTCACTAAATAGTTTCCAAAGAATGCAGTAAAAATAATTTCAATGAGTTAGAAATTATTAATAGGCATGTTCTCAGAGAAATTTCTGTAATAATTAATTGGATAATGTCTAACTAAAAAAATGTCTAATCAACTTTTTCTAAATACTATCCTAAATTTGATATATTATAGCTATGAAAATCAAGTTCCATTTCTAAAATTCATTTTAACATTATAAGCTTTTAACTTTTAGTATTCAAGGATACAAATTAAACATGAATAAAATACTAATCAAATTCTTGTAACATTAATCAGGTAGAAAAAGGCACAATAAAAAGTTAGTAGCACAAAGTTTATTATGCTCAAACATCACAACATGCAAAAACTTTACAGGAAAAAAGATATGAAAATAAACAGCATCAAAGTCATAATGTTAATTTAATTAACAATTTATAAAATCTAAGAGTTGTCAAAGCTATATTTTCATTTCAGTAGAGTAGACAAAAATTAATTTCAAACCAATCAAATTAATCTTCTAAAGGTTAATTACTTTATGTTGTATTATCAAAAATAAAATTGCAATTATTTTTAATTTTTTTTAATCCTTTATTATATTTGACAGGTATTAGAAAGAGACATACTAAGAAAATAAATTTCTTAAATTGAAACAGTCAGTGGAAAAGGCAACAAATATCTGAATTTTTTAAAATTACAGATAAAATTATATTAAAGTTGGAAACATTTAAAAAAAAATATAACAATTGATACTTACATTAGAATATGAGAAGTATTTAAATATTAATGCTAATAACTTACCTTCCAAAACAGATATAACAATAATATAATTAGTAGACATAATTACTGAAACTCAGCATCATGGTTACCTGAAATGAGATATTCTATAAGCAACTGTGTTTGATAATAATAATAATAAAAACCATTTTAAGTTGTTACAAAATATAACTTATTAGCACACATTTACTGAATTATATTTGTAAAAGATCAAAACATATCATTTTATGATAACAAATTGGTTTTATTAGTTTTAAATGATTAAATGAAATAACAATCTTTCACAACACAATATAATCGAAGATATAAGAACTCTGAAGACATTTGAAAATGAGCACCAGGGCAAATATATCAATTTCTTTAAAAGCATTATAATATCAATAAATAAAAAGACATAGAAAATGTTTTAAAAACCTTAAAGATTTATTTTTGTGCATATTATTCCATTACATTCCTATGGTTAATGATAAATATAAAACTGTATTAAATCCAGGAACCAAATCTTAATTAAAGAAAACATTTTATTTTTGCTGAAATAAGTAGAAAACTAAAACAATCATTTGAAAATAAAGTACTTGATGGTCTGTAATCAGATGTAAAATATCTAAGATAAAATTAAAAGTGGTCAGACAGAAAATTTTAACTCTAAGTAAAAAAAAAAGCCCTTAAATAATATATATGTCCTGATAGTATTTGCATTTTAAGCATAAACTGCATTCTAATGTCGTTGATTATTCTACAACACGCTTGATTGAATACTTGTTTGTAATAAAATTGGCACACATTCGTTAGAATTCTATAGTTAATAAACCGACATTAATCGAGAATTGGAATAACTGCTGACAAAAAACAGATGATCGTCAAAAATATATTTAAATTTATTTACACAATCACTATATTTACAATTGAGCACCAGCAAAAAATACATATAAAAATGAATAGATGTATCAATAAAACATTCACATAAACATATGTTTACAAGTGAAACTTTTAAATAAAAGCCAAATATCAAATACTTACCTCCTACAACTCGAAAAATATGATCTGAAATCATACATATTATACATCGCAATTTAAAATTTTTTTGAAAAACATTTGAAGTAGCGAAATGCGTTGTGAAAAAAAGTATTTACACAAAATTCATATCATTTTGCATAATCTGTAAAATATTTCATATCACGGAAACTGAATTATTTTTCTGGTGAAATATCAAAACTCAAGTAGAATCATAACAAAATGCTACTTTGAAATTCTAAACTAAATCCTATATGTCAAATGTTTTCAGTTTTCATTTAATAGAAGAGTGCTTCACTTCAGTTCAAAGCAAATATGCAGCATAGGAGTTTGCTTTCGGATTTTTTCTTTTCTTTTTCTTTTTTAAAGAAGAGGGTGGGGGGCAGAAAGAAAAAAGAAATTGCATGTTCTATCAGTATTGTATTTTTAAAAGTTCATCTTCATCATTATAACGGAAGAAAACAGTTTATAAACATGATTTTTTATGTTCGTTCAGAGGTTCTAAAATCTAAAGTAGGTTAGTGAAAAATTAAGAATATAAATATTTAAAAATCAAATAAAACTGCAGACATAAAAAAAAGAAAAGAAAAAGTATGAAAGGCAATGTAATGATAAAATCAACATCCCTCGGTTCAGGAAAAAGAGTCAGATTACACAAAATCAGACATAATCCTTTTCAATGTAGTGATTAAAAGAATAAGAAAGCTCAAGATTAAATGGAATTTAAGTTGATAAATCATAAAAAGAAAAAAAAAAAATTGCAGTCAAAATTAGCTCCAGAATATAAGCACAAACGTTCATAAAAATATTTTTAAACTCATTACTTTCATCAACTTGAAAATCCTTATTAAAATCCGTATTTAAAACCTTATTCAAATCAATAGCGCGATAAAATCTACATCTGATTGTTTCAAATTCGTTAAAACTCTTTAGAGAATTTTTAATTGCCTTTTGTTTAAAATCATCTTTAAATTTGTAGTTCTTACTATATGAGATGCTGAAACCAATTCTTTTAAAGTTGATTCGCAGTTAAATTTTGTATTATTTGAGTGATATTTAGTATTTAAAAGTTACTTATAAAGATATTAAATTCGAACTAATAAAAAAGCTTGCTTTTGGAAATTTGGTAGAAAAAAGAGGAACTCAAAAATCTGCATAGAGTGATAGATCTTAGAGATCTTGGCCCGGATTTGCCTTATTCGCAGAAACGTTACGCAGCCTTAAAATATTTCGATGCAGCTGCGAAGTAAGAGTTAATGTAAAGAATGAAATTGAAAATATTATTTACCCAATCAAATATATTCTTTGTTAGATATCAATCGCCTACATATTTTTTTCACTCTTTCTTTTTGAAAAAAAATAGGAAATAGGGAGGAAAATCATCTTTAAATTACTTTAAAACACAAAAAAGAATCAATTTTTTTTTAATTTTATTTTCTCATTATGACCAAATTAAAAAATTTCTAGAAATGATCTTCTTTAAAATCTTATTTGTACTTTATTTATAAATTTGTTAAATTATTTTACATAGCTTTAGTATGATTTTAATAAGTTATTTTTGGAAATATCATTAAAACAAATTGGAGTATTTTATTATTATTATTATTATTATTATTATTATTATTTTGCTTTAAAGAATCAGTTTGTGATTTTCTTGACCAACGAGTTCATAAAAAAATATCGAAATCGCAAATTTATATTATATAAAATTTTTTGAAAACATCTGAATCTTCCAGATAATTCTTAGATAGGAAACATACATACAACTTTTTTAAAGAAATTATTTTTGCTGCCTTTGTTACTTTCATGTTTATAATTAGAACTAATTTACTCTTTATTTTATTTTCTCTTTCGTATTAATTTTATAATTTCATTGTATTAATAACAATTCAGTTTTATTGTGAAAATTTTGTTATCCCATCACAAGAACTAGTCAATTTATTTGTATTCCATAAATAACTTAAATAATCGTTGTCATGTCTTATTATTTGGATCATCATAAGTGACCCAGCTTTATGGATTCATCTTTTGTCAACCTAATGTAAAAATTCCTTTTCTAGATATTTTTTGTCTGTAAATATGAAATATAAGACACATAAAATAATGGCTAGAGCAATGAATAATAAAAGCGCTTTTCTCCCATTCCATACATATTATGCTTAAATAACTGAAAAAATTATAGTCGTAAGCCTATGAAGTGGTGTTATATCTGTCTGTGAATATGATAATTCAACCAACAGGATTGGTCTCCCCAAAATTTTCTCGCACACTCTCTAATAAAAATATTATCTCAATTAATTTTTTCATAAACTTTTGAAGGAAATTGAATATTCTTATTAAATCTATAACGTGATTTTTCATGAATATTTTAGAGATTAATCCCTGGAATGTTATTATAACATCCAAAAATAGAAATTGGGTTCCAGACGCGTTTTTTTTAATGGATTGAAACAAAAATTGCCATTAAACTATTTTTAAAGTTACAAAATCCTCATCCAAATTTGATATATTCAAGACATCGCGTTTTTGAGTTATTGCATTTACATATTTCTAAAAGTACAGATCGACAGAAAGTCGATTCCTGGCTGAATTTTGCCCAGAATTTGATAGGTGTTTAGAGTACTGGGTGTTAATTCTGTGTATCGAATTCTACCTGTCTAAATTTCTTCGTTTTGTAGTTATCGTGGTAACTGACATTCGACCAGCCGGACAAATAGACTTCTTGTGGACGGATTTAGCTAAACATGTGAAAGAAGACTAGAAATTTAGTATGAAGGTTGTGTACCAAATTTCATTCGTCTAGATCAAAGCACTTCTGTGTCATCTTTGTTACATATAACAAACAGACTCATATTTTTCAAAAATGTGTTTTTTTGAACTCATTTAATATAATAATAAATTAATTATTCATAAAAAATACCCCAAGAAAACAATTTTTATTTGCTTTTATATGATATCACATTCGATATTGAATGATCAAATTATGAGGCACATATTTTACAATATGTTCTTATGTTGTTTCAAATGGACAGCTGCCACAAATATATTTGTTGCATGCATTTATAAATCACTCTGTTTTTGTCGCACAGCCGAATTTGACAAGATTTGCCTTCACAAATACATTTTATAATTTTCTGGAATACAATCCACTCTTTAAATTCCTGTTTTTCGAAGGAAGCTTCTTTTCTGTTGAGAGAGCTAACTGCTAACTATATTTGCTAGTGATGGCAATATATATATATATATATATTTGAAATTACTAAAGCCGTCATTTTGAGGGGTCTTTGTATAAACAGGTATAAGTTATACTGATTATGGAGGTTAAAATGTCTGAGCCGAAATTAAATAAGAATATGTAATTTTTCTTATATTTCATTTAAAGTAGTCCTAAACAATGCATAAATTATACCAAAATTTTTAAACATGAAATTTGAAAACCTTCAAACTGGTGGTCTTGATATTTTTAGTTTTAATCATGGAACTCACATTAGGATTTATTATCTTTAGCAACTCTTGTAAGATTAATAAAAACAGTTTTTTTTTATCTTATAGATTTCTTGAGCATCCAGTAATTCGATGCAAAAATCAGCATCCCAAGTTATATGGCCTTTTGAATAAAAACCATTATCCCTAACACATTATCAAAAAGAAAATGTCATCTAAATAGCTGATAAAGTAAACTGTTAAGGGATTAATTTTATGCTCTATGAAAGACAGTGTTGAGACATCTTCATCATCATATTTGGGTAGACAGCCCATGGTGGGCCAGTGCCTACTTCTGAATTCTGTTCCACAGCATTCTTTTTTTGACATATGGGCGTCAATTTCTTTCCTGGATTAGCCAGGAAGTCTGTCTCCATCCTTCTCATTTTGGGTCTACCTCTTTTCCTACTTGTTAGCGGTTTGTGTAAAATATTTTTTTAAATATGGAATTATCATCCATTCTAAATATATGAGCTGCCTAGTTCAATCTTTTTATTTTTATGATGTATGGCTCTCTTTAGATTTTATAAATCTCAAAGTTATATCTTCTTCTCTAAACATTGTTGATTTCTTGCCCACCGAGAATGGCTCACAGAATATATTTTTTTGGAAAGGGCTGTTTTATTTTTTCCAGCTTTGGTCAGGATCAAGGTCTCTGAGCCATATTGGTCAAATTAAGGTTTTATAAAGTAGTATTTTTGTATTTCTTGATTGTAATGAGGATTTTAAAAAAATCGTATTAGTCCGTAAAAGGTTTTATTTGCATTCATTAAGGCCTTATCACACGGCAAAATATCTTCGGCACTTTCCTTCAGCAAACGACAAGGAAAGTGACATCACTTCAAACTTTCACATGATTGGTTGAATTTCGTTTGCGGACAATATTTCGACAACCTTTTTGAACTGTTTCGAAAGAGTTGTCGATTATGAAACTTGCTTGACTGGTTTTTGAGGGTAGAAACGGAAAAATGCTGGCGAAATTTCACCGTGTGATAAGGCCTAGATGACCTTGAATCTCCTTGAATGTGCTATTGTCATCAGTAACTATAGTACCAAGATAAGTAAAACTATGGACAGTCTGAAATTCGTGAGAACCAATTTCTAGAAGAGAGATTCCATTAGTTAGTATAGACATATTCCCTCTTTTCGCTGTTTATGATAAGTCCTATGCTATAGTGTTAAGACAATAATTTAAAAATATCATAAAAATATTATTCACAGATTCTGTGCTGTTGAATTATCTAATTATTTTTATAAATTCTGTTCCTTTTCAAGTATAAAAGAAAATGCAACAATGGAATTGTACAGTTTAATTTTATTCAAGATGAAATTATAATTACATCGAATATATGTATATAATATAAACACACAGATAAACTTGTTTATGTTTAAACGAAGACAAAAAGTGATAAATGCTGTAAGTGCCAAATTAAAAAATCTGACGAAATCAGAAAAAAAAAGTTTTTATTCTTATAGAACTTTTATATATTTAAAGTATAAACTCAACTTCAACCCAACCTGAAGTTCTTGTTGGTATCTAAAATAATTTTAATGAAGCGAGAATTAATTTTTATGAAATTTATGTTCTTTTATATGAAAAAATTCATTCAAGTTCCCGGCTTCTGTCAATAGCTTTTTCTAACTTTAATATATGTATTTAAATTTAAAAAAAACTATATTTTACTTCATTTTAATTTATAATTTTTGAAAACAGTGAGCTATTAATAAAAATAAATTATAAAATAGTTTTATAGTTTTCAACAATACCTTAAAAAAATACTGACAACCACGTTGAGATTACCAATAATAATAAAAAGAAAGTTTTTAAAATACTATTTTAAATGAGAACATAAAAAGCGAGCTCAAACTCTGAACAATATCTTTATCAACACAAAATATGCTTTTAAGACCTTCATTAGATTAATAAAATGCAAAAATTCACTTTATATTTCCATTATTCATCAGATCCACTCACAGTGACAGTCACACTAACATCTTGATTCACTTTTTAGAACTCTTTCGATAATTATAGTATTATTGACATTTGTCACATTATAAAGAGAGTTCTTATTATAATTTAAGGTTTAAAAAAATTAGGATTTAACTTTTTGGCACTTATATAGATTTTCACTTTTAGTTTTCAAATGCTTTATTCAATATATATTTTCATAGACATCAAAATTCTTAGCTTAGTATGCCAACTTACAACATTAATAGTATGACCTGGCAATCTTTTGACAGTCAGTATAAGAGAAATGACACTATATGACAATGACTACAATATTCATAGTTTTCTTTATTAATATTCAATGGGGATAGTAAGAACAACAAACTAAATAGCTTATCTTGTTGACCAACAGATTCGGCAGAATGAATTGGCACTGTATCAATAAATATGAGGAAAGACATTTTATGACAATAACTACAATGATCACAATTCTTTGACAAAGCTCACTCATGATGTGAGAAAAACAAATAACATGACTAAAATTGTCAATAATATGGACCGGCAATATCTTGCCAGCAATTATAATATGAATGACGCTACATTATAATGAGTATAATTATAAAATTGTTTTGATAATATTCAATGGTAATGGTGAGAAAAATAAACTAAATGAATTCACGAGCTCGATATCAAGACAAATGATGCCAACAAAGTAAACTGGCAATGTATTGTAGACACTATCAGTTGAAAGACACTGTATGACAGTAACTGTAGTTAACAATTCTTTGATAATCCTTACTTATCATGGTAAAAAGAAATAAAAAGTGCACCAGCTCAATGTGACGATCAATAAAATCGACAATATGAATTGGCAGAATGAAATTGCAGTGATGGTGTTGGCTTGAATCGTGCCAATGTGTAGGTTGAATTTCATCAAGGATCTCACCGCTGATGTTTGAGTTTGAAGCCCAGTAACTTATCCATTCGTCAAAAGCAATCGCTAATGTCTAGCGACTGTTACTGGATTATTAAGATATCACCACAAAATAAAGGGCACTGCATGATAGTGACTTCAATATAGTGAACACAATTCTTTGATAATGCTCAATGATCATGGTAAAAAAAGTATAAAAGATGCACCAGTTCGATATAATGATCAATAGACAATATGAATCGGCACAATAAAGCAAATGATATTTTATGGCAATGATTACAATAATAACAATTCTTTGATTATGCTGAATGATCAGGGTAAAATTAATTTAATAAAAAATGCACCAGCTCGATATGAGGATCAATAAGGTCAAAATTATGAATTGGCTCAATAAAACAGATGACATTGTATAGCAATGATTACAATGATCATACTTCTCAATGATTATGGTTAAAAAATGCACTAGCTCGATATGATGATTAAAAAGATCGACAATAATTTGACAGAATAAAATGAATGATACTACATGTCACTGTTTACAATGATCACAATTCTTTTATAATGCTCAATGATCATGATAAAAAAGTAAATAAAAAATGCTCCAGCTTGATACGATGATCCAAGAGATCGATAATATGAGCTGGCAATACCCTGTTAATGAGGAGAAAACAAATGATCCTGTAATACACTCACTACAATGATCACATTATTTAATGTTGTTTAATTGAAAAAGTAAAGAAAGCAGAATGAATAAAAGAATTAGTACAAACTTTGAAACTATTAATCTAAGACGAATAAATGAAAACACTGTTAACACTTAACACACATTAACACTCAAAACTGAGTTAATAAAGATTCTAAAGCACCATTTCCTTTTTAATATATTACAACTAACATTTAAAATAACAGTGCATTGAGCAAAGATTCAATTTTGAGCTATTTAGTTACATTGTGCTTAATGAGTTTAAATTTGAATAGTATAATTGTTAATTTATTTATTGAACTTGCATTTTGAGTAAGAAAGATTTAGAATAGTAAAGAAAAGTAACAGTAATAGAAAAGTAATTAAAAATTTGCAGTCTGTTTAACAAGCAATAAATTTCAAGTATTTTTTTTAATTATCTATTTTTTTCATGCTTTAAAAGTTATTTTATAAATTAACAATGAAGAATAATTGCGCAATGCAGAGTTAAACATCGAGATTTATAAGAGACACCAACGAAAGTGAGTCCTGTTTCAATAACTGTTCAGGTTACTATTATCAGTTTTTCAGTGGTAAGGATTTCCTTACAGGAACCATTAAGTTGGCGACCGAAGAATATTCTCCATCACACAAGTTCGAGCTTTTTTAAATCCGAACTCGAATACCGCCAGGTAAGTTGAAAATCAGTCAATTTCAATATGACAAGGAATGCTGGAATATCCAATTCTTCCAAATTTTTATCACTCCATGCTATTTGGAATGTTCTGGCCAGATAACGCACACAAGTGGGGTTGAAGAAGCATGGATTTTTTCATGGGGATGGAGTGCAGGTATATTCAAACAAAATATTTACTGAGGGGACTGGAATAAAGTACTTTGCTGTGACCATCATTTCCTCTTTTGAAAGAATAAGTGGAACAGGGAATAGAGAGAATGCTGTTTGTGTGGTATGGATTGAACAAGAATCACCGTCTTACACAAGAGTTAAAATGCAGACTGCAATAGCCAAAGGAAAATAACTTCATAAAAAGTAAAAATTATAATAAAAATAAATAAGATCCCAATTTTTAAAAAAGGGTCTGATGGATCATTAAAAAAAAGACTATTGTAAAGAATAAAAGGATTTCATCATCAACAGTTCTGTACAAATATGGTACTTCATAGGCATAAAAAATTCAGGCTTTCGTTAGCTCGGTAGACACGGTTTTCAACCACCTCCTCAAAGAAAGTTACCACCAATGATATAAGATAAATTTTAAGTCTCCTTGGAGCTCTTCGTTACTGTACACATTTTTTGAATTGTCTTTAAAACCATCAGAATTATCTTAAAACCATCATCATCTCAAAACTTTCTCGCACACTCTCGAATAAACTTGTAATACCAGAGAAAAACTTGTAGGGTACTGAAGTATAATAGTTATCGCACTTATATGTTTCTGAAAGTACAGACCGGCAGACAGTCAACTGCTGATTGAATTTGGCACTACATATGCTAAATCTGTGTACCAAATTTTATCTAGCTAGCTTTCTTCGTTTTATAATCATCACTCTAATTTATATACGAACAACTGGATAAATGGACATCCTATAAACAGATTTTACACAAGATTTGAAAAAAAAAACCCCTCCAAATTTGGTATAATAATCTTATATCAAATTTCAACCATATCAACCATAATGGCCATGTATCAAAGTTAATTCAAAGCTTTTTTTTTAGTTAATTTCACCACAGATAATTTCCAAAAATGTGTTTTTCGAACTCAGGCAGATCTAAAAGGAAGAGATGCGTCAAAATCTCGAATTCGAATTTTTTGATGATTACTGTACGTTCTCCACACTAACTATACAAGAAAGTAAAACGGAATACGGAGCAAGAACATTTAACATTGACTCATAAAAGGCACAATTTCGACAAGGTGGCTAATCAGCTCGTTGTTTAGAATTAAAAATATTTTGCAAATTCTTCATTTGCGACTGTTACATGCATTTGAACAAAATAACATGGGTAATTTCTTTTGTCATGGTGTTCATTAGGCTTTCGTGGCCTTATCTAAGATCCACAATCTTATATGGGGAGAGGGGGGTATTAATTGGAGAGTATGCGAGAATGTTTCGGAAGACATTCGATTAGTTTTTGTTTAAGGATTGAAAGGAATTTATAAATAGTAACAGATTAAAAGGAATCTACCTTTGCTTTCTCCAGTTTACCGAGAACATTTTTTCACATACCTTTTGGTGTTTAATACATTTTTCATACATC
>JAPMOQ010015521.1:2411752-2429701 GCA_026543055.1 Argiope trifasciata | reverse complement strand
CATACCTTTTGGTGTTTAATACATTTTTCATACATCTTTTGGTGTTTAATACATTTTTTCACATACCTTTTGGTGGTTAATACATTTTTTCATACATCTTTTGGTGATTAATACATTTTTTCACATACCTTTTAGTGGTTAATACGTTTTTTCACTAATAATTTCTTTTTTTATGGTTAATCGAAGTTGAAAAAATGCCCGCGTACTTAAATCGGTGAAATAATGCATTATTTTTCCAATTTTAGAAAGGCTTCAAGTTTTGGCGGCAAGCCTAACTGTGCAATACCGTCAGGCAATTGCAGGTTATAAGAAAGCGATCTCCGAATAGTTGTCCTGCAATACTGCTGTAAAAGTCGAGGTACTCCAAGTGTTAAATCTTTCCCCATAGCTTTTCTGTAAAATTTGAAAACTTCGTTAATGATTTTATGATTCCTTGGCACATCTTCATAGGCTCTTAATAGTTCTTCCAAAGTGAAATAGCTGTCGGGGAGTGTTCTCCATAAAATAAGTAGTGTGTCGGAGACAGAATCGCGGAAGAAGTACTCATTCTCGGCAGCATAAGAATGGAATATTTGTAACCAAAGTAGGTATCTTCGTTTACTCATCAAGCCTTTTAACAGCGGCTCATCGATATGGTCGGGATACCAATCGTTTGACAAATCCATGCTGAAAAAAACGAGAAGCAACACACATTATCACACACATGTCGATGTTTATAACAAAGCAGTAACACATTAACATTTCAATAAAATATATTATAGGAATTAGAGCAGTTTTGTAAAGGGTGTCTTAAAATTCACGCAAGATTTTAATTTCCACCATTCGTGCAGTAAAGTGTTGACAAACCTATTAAAAATACCAGCGGGTGACCGAGCTCCGCTCGGAGAAAACAGGTATCGAAGCTAACTCGAAGATTTAAATTTTCAATTGTGATTTATAAAAACAATACATGCCATAAGAAAATTTGTGAAACCATTGGTGGAAAGATAACCGGTTAAAGTGCACCATTGTAAACTATTCTAAACAAAGTTAGAGTTTGGAAAGGGAACTATTCTACACAAAGGTAAAGTAAAGGTAAAGATTGAAATGTGTTGAAGTTCAATATTTTTGACAAATTTATTTAGAAAAACCAAACATATATACATACATAAGAAACATATTATAAACCTATAACAGCATAAACATAAAACTTTATTAGTTCGACATATTGGCTATAGATGGCAGCACGTTACCTCTTGAAAATTTAAGTAGCCATTATGGCGAACTAATAAAGTTTGAAAATATCCTATCTGTAACTCCGAACTGCTCGACCGTAGCGCTTCAAAACCGGCACCAATCGATTCCTCGTGGCCAAAAACCTCCCCCAAGTTTACCGGAGTTTATTAATTCTGGGGCGATTTTCGACTTGGCAACCATTCCTCGTATTATAGTATTAGATTTGACTGCAGATATTTTAGGGTTAGTAAAAATGGAGAGTTACAGGTATAACTACCTGTTAAAATTTTAATTAGGTAAAAAAGTTAGATTTTTTCTTTAAATTGTTATATTTTTACTGAATTGTAAGTAGACAGGGTAAGGTTATATAATTGGGCAAAGGGTCTCCTCGGCTTTGCTGGCTCATACCCACTTTTTTGTTGAAATTTTCCGTAATAATTTTGCATAAATGTGGCTAAATTAGTTGATGCAGCGTTGAATTTGTTGGTACAAACTTCTGACTGTAAATAATCCACCAAAAAAGAAATTCAATGGTGTTAAATCACATGATATAGGAGGCCAATTCTCAAATTTTTCTGTGGCTGCCAGACAAAAATGAAAACACGTTTTTCTATTTGTGTAACACTCCATTTTTTACTAACCCTAAACTCATAGCTCTCAAATGTTTTTTTAATTAGGGCTGCCAACATACGGATTATTTCCGGACTTAGGTAGCGTAAAAACAGCAAGTAACTCTCAATATTGTTGAAAAACGATTGTAAATCGCAATAAAAGAGCCGCATCGGCCTGGTGGTAAGGCCTCTCCTTCGGAATCGGAGGATTGCAGGTTCGGGGTCCGATTCCACCGAAGAACCAAAATGTAATCGGGTCTGGTACACGTTAAGTCCGACGGGGTCAAACGTCCTCCCGCTGGTATGGTGCGGTGTGGACTAGGGGATGCCAGCTCAGGTGTCATCCTCGACATCTGACCGCGGTTAAAAATTACGAGGTCAGCCCCAAAATCGCTCTAGTATTCTTCAAAACGGCACTTTAATATAATTAAATTTAACGGAATCTCAATAAAACAATTTAATGAAATTTTGATTTACTGTGAGATTTCCACGGATTAGATTATGATGAATAATTGGAAAATTTACGTTCTTGAAATTCCCTTTTTCACAAAATAATAAACTTTTTAATGTTAAAATATTTTTTTAAAAAAAATTTGATATTGAATTTTTTGATATCATTTTGAGATTAACAATGGCAGATATTATCGGGCACATTTAATGATATTATGTAAAACATTCTTTGTGCCTGAACAAAAACAAACCCTGAACATGTTACAAAAAGAAAACCTGATAGTTTTTTTTCCTTCTTTTTTTTTTAGAACATGAATTAAACGTGGTAGTAGTGGGTCTAATGCCACTTGGTCATACCAAGCCCGAATGAGCGGAACTCTTTCGAATTAAAGCAGAGGTGTGCGCCTTTCGTTGTTAACGAGCCCCGTTGAGGTGAAAGTACGACTTTATTCGAGCATACACGACACAATCCTTTTTAGGGGGCGGTAGAACTCATTCATCCATCCGCAAGTCAGAATTCAGATCCAAATCAGAGACTGACTCATCCCTGATTCAGTACCCCCAGAGGTAGCGTTTTGTTATGGGAACTTGGAGGATTTTGCAGTCACAACCTATTTAACGTGCCCCAACTGCCATTAGCCAACACGGCTGTCTGGCGGAGACGAGGACAGAGCTTGGCTACCTTTCGGTAGCAAGACTGGCGCAACCGAAGTTGCAAGTTTGAATTAGCATTCCATCCAAGCGGGAGGAGCAACAGTAACAAAATTTTATTTATCTAATTTGTTGCGTTTTTGAGGTATCGCATTTACATACGCGTGAAAATGCACCCTGAAAGACGGTTAATACCTGGAAAGATTTATTCAAAATTTGATTTAAAAAATTACTTTAGATGTTAAATCTGTGTACTAAATTTTATCCATCTAGCCCATTATATATTGCAGTTATCATGCTCTTATGTTTTAAAAAATCTGTGAGTGAATTTCACTCACAAGTTTAAAGTAAAAAAAAAAAAAAAAAAAAAAAACGTATACCAAATTTTATCTATCTAGTCCAAAGTGTTTCTAATTATCTTGCTCAAATGATCTTCGAATTTAGGGAAGTCTGAAACACGATGATTCGTCAAAAAAAAATCCCGAGTAAATATTTCCTGATAATTACAATGCGTTTTCTTTGTATATTTCCCAAAGGTGAAGGATTTTTTTGATTCAGATAGTTTATTATACTTTTGGTGTCAAATTATTTCATCAATGCAATGTTTTCATTTCTCAGAAGAAGAAAAAAAGAAAGAAATTTTTTATTACAAATTTCAAGATATCATGTGAAACTTTTTTGATTACTTGATTATATAAGTGCGCATGCGTCAAATTAAAAAAGAAATCATTTTTTTTTTCTTTTTCTTTCGAGATTGACGACAGCTCCAAACCTTTTTTACCGACCCAGAAAAAATTGAAATGAAAATTGCCATTTACGCCTTATACACGGCCTATGTCATTTTTAGCTTTAAAATCCGCTAACCGAAACAACACCATGTTCTCACAAAAAGGAATGATACATTTGGAAACAGAATAACAAGCGTTTTCGTCGCAATGCGATTTCCAAATAATAAACGATTTACCAAAAAAATTTCAAACATATTAATTTATATAGAATCTTTATAAAAACAATATTTTTGTAAACTGCTATTTTCTAATTCCTGAGATCATAAAACAATTTCATAAGGGATTAATCTTCGAACAGGAGTCAAATCCTTCAATGTTTCCCACCTAAGAATGAAGTGATACTTCTTCGCTTGGGAAATGAAAAAATACTTTTTATCAAAACTGTTACAAAACACGAATGAAGTTTTCATAGTTCTACATCAATCTTTTATAAAATCATCTACTGTCAAAGAAACATACGTAATAACAAAGCAATACTGGTAAAAGTAAGTCAACTTTTTGAAAACGCATCTGCTTTCAAGAAAGCATACACAATAATAATACAATACTGGTAAAAGCAGATAAAAAAATATAATCGATTGAAAGACGATGATGAAAATAACCCTATTTTAATTAATCAAAATTATTCCCCAATCAAAAATCTTTCTCGATTAAACAAATAATATTTTAATTTGTTTGAGTTACTTTTAAGAAACTTTGCGCTAGTTAGCCAATAACACTGTGATTTCCAAGGGAAATACTACAACGGCCGATGATAGATAATTCAAAAGCTATATAGTGAAAGCTGACTCCAAAATAAAACTACATTAGCAGACGATAAATCATGGAAAAACTATACTGTGAAAGGCGACTCCTAAATACAAATACATCAGCAGACGATAGATATATCAAAAGCTATACTGTAAAAGCGACTCCTAAAAAAATGGGGGGATAAATAGTCAGTTTGTTACCTACGCATTTTGAGGCTCCTAACACCTCAAGCGAAAACAGTATCACGTTCTCACCAGATAATAAATTAAATAAAATTAATGAATGAATAAGAAAAAAGTAACAACCTTATTACAAATATCTGGGGAATCATGTTTTTCATTTTAAAAACATGAGATTATTAATTTTTTGTGCGATGTTACCTTGCAGAAAACTGATACATATGATTAAAATGAGTATAGTTGCTAATTTCTTTTAAAAGCAACCTTCTACTCGTTAGAGGAATTTAATCTCCCCCTCCTCCACTTGATATTTTAAATAATATTTTATTTTAATTCGAAACGTATTCAGTTCGTGAGGTTCAGTTCTGCCAATTATAAGCGGTTGCTACGCCGAAGAATTAACGTTTATAATCGAAAATTGAATCAACCATATATAACATCCCCCTCTTCATCTTTCATCTCCCCTATTTTGAAAAAATCGCCACGCCTTGGTCATGCGCAGAAAGTTACATCTAAAAATAGACAGTTTTTCTCCATCTGACAAATTGTATTAGACATTAACAGTTGAAATCAGCGATATTTCTACTCATTTTGAGTAAAATATTTGACTCAAGATAAATAATGTAACACAGATTTCTCGATTTTAAATGTCAAATGTGCTTTTACTAGATTTTTTCTTAATGATGAACATATTTATTAAGTGGTTATGAATATGTTTTTGTGTGTTGGTATTCAACATAACACATACTTTGGCTTAGATAATTTGATAAAATCTGCAACAAATAAATTTTGTTTGTAATAATAATAATAATCACTTAAGGAGATAGTGGATTTTAAATTAAATAAAATCGAACAAAAGCTTGTAATTATTTTTATCATTTAATTGCCAAAATATATGTTTATATTAGCTTAAAATAATGGTATAAAATGTATTTATCGATAAAATAAATTTTTGAAAGTTTTCCAAGGGGGAAAAAAGTATATTTTAATGATTTTTCTTAAAATGATATTATAATTCGATTGAAATATCTTTGAATTGTTCCAGATATTTTAATTCTGAAAGAAATGAAATTGATATCAAAGATTACGGCGGAACATTAAAAGAAAATAGAGTATGCATTTTATGTTTCGAACTTTTTTAGATAGTTAAAAGTCAATTTTAGTTCAAGAAAACATAAAATTCCAAAGAAAATTCAGTAAGTGTGTATAAAAATATTTCTGAAAAATTAACATTTAATTGGAATTACAAAATCATGCAGAGATTTGTTCCAAATAAATTTATATTGGATAATAAGAAAAATAAAACAATAGAAAAAATAAAAAAATTAATTCGCTTGAAATGTTTTTAAATTTTTGAAACATATATTTTAATTTTTTTTAAAATTATATGTCTTTTAAATTTTTAAAAAATAATGTATTTCGTTTTAAAATGTTTTTTAAAAGAATTTTAATGTATTTAGATTTTAATATATACACATAAAAAGTTCATAACCTTAAGTAAAGAATTCGCAAAAGTTTCTAATAGAATCACCATAATAAGTTTCAGTATTCATCCTGGTGTATGAAATCTATGTTCAAAATGAACTTTTGTAGGTTGGCGTAATTCTTAATTTGGAAAATGTTGGCTAGTGATATACTGCATGTATATTTTAACAGTTGGAAGTTGCCTCTAATTTTTTTCGAAATTTTTATTGGAATTTTAATTAATTAAAAGTTAAGGAATATTTCGCCGTTTTAGCTTTATAATTCCTAAAATTATTACAACATAAGAATTATTTTTTAGCATAACTAAACTCAAAGAATTATCCTTTTTGATGATTCCAATTTAATGACAGTAAATTTTTCCTGAATTTTGGCAATTAAAAAATGTTGTTCTGGTTAAAATTTTCACCAATAGATTTCATTGTTCAAATGAAATTCAATCAATTTTCAAATCTCACTAAATATTTAATCGTTAGTCCCTTTTAATCGTTGAAAATTAAGAAGTAAATATTAAGCCTAATATCTGTTAGGAAATTTCGGTATTAAGGTTATTTCATAATTTTAAACTCCAAATTCTTTTGTCTCCCGTACTTTATTCTAAAACGATACAAAACAATCTGAACCTGCTACTATGCGTCATTAATTTAGGTAAATCACGACAACAGTAGCTAATACGTAAATATAAGATTTTAGACATAGTATAAATAAGTGTCATTATGTTTGTAATGCCGAATTTCAGATTCTGTAATAACCGTCTATGTATTAACAAGTTGTTCGTCATAACTGTAAATATTTCATCTTGTGTTTAGTTTTTTTTCCCTCTTAATATATTGTGTTTGATTTAAACCCTTTCATTTGTTGGACTCAGTCTTTGGAGACTTATACTCGTCATCATTTCCACTACAGTTTCTCTAATATCAAACGGTTGATTCTAAATGATTTAGTATCCCTAGCCGCTATATATATATTTATATATTTCTTTAACAATATCTTTGTAGTCCATATGAAGCAAAAGAAAGTTTTCAGTGCAACACAAAAGTCAGATTATACGATAATTATTATTTTTTAAATAACACTAAGGTGTTTTGCTACTTGATTCTACATACAATACGCACATTGTACACAATACGCACAACAGATGAAAGGTTTTTAAAAAACAAGGTTTTAATGTCTATTAAAATCTGATGCTTGCAGATATTTCCTTGAGAAGAACACGTAATTATGTATAAAATATTACATTATGCATGAAGTATTTAATTGAAAGCAGACAACAAATCCCAAGGAATCAATCAGTCATCTAAGACGGCTAGTAATCAATAAAATTGTAAACTAATATCATTACAACATGTGCTCATCAGTTTAAACTAAAAATAGAAAATCGGTATCAATGAAATAAGAAAATTAAAAGGAAATAATGATCATGCAACACACATTAATCAACCGATATTTGGGTGAAATCCATTTAAATATAAAATCTCCAAACTGCTTATAAACAATCTCTTGCACAAAATAGGATCTATCTTTATTTAAAAGCTTTATGCTGATATTTGTAGGAATTCGTTTTCTTAATATTTGAAGAATCGAGCTCTTTCGGTCATGGAAAAAAACTGTTTAGTTTATTGAGATTAACAACTCACTGTGCGTCTTTATATTAGTTTATATTTCTGCTTCGTCTTAAAAAAAATATGAAGGTTATTTTGGGAACACTGATGTTTTTTTTTAATTGAAACTTTTATAAAATCCCCTTGCACCACAAAGTATCACACGAGGCTTACAAAAATAAGTATTCAACACATAACAAAAATAAAATAAGAAGATTTAACAGCTATGATGGATTAAAAAAAAGAATAAAATAAAATAAGTAAAATTAAGTTTTAAAAAATTTAACAGGTTTCAATAATAAATTTACAAAAATTTTCAAAAGCACTTCCAGTTTAAACAAGTTGATAAAAATCTGGAGGCAAATTTATATTAATGGCTTGGAGAGTCAGTCTTAGGTTATGCCTTGCTCCGGCAAGCTTGGAACATAGTAGGAGCTTATGTTCAATATTTAACTAGCCACCAATGCTACAGTCATAGGCAGATGATGGAGACAAGTTAAATTTATATAGTTTTAGTTTAGTTTAGTTATATTAACGTCCCGTTGTAAAGTAACACGAGGGCTATTTTGGGACTGACCTCGTAATTTTGAACCACGATCAGATGACGAGAACGACACCTAAACTGGCACTCCCTTCTCCACACCACAGCACACTAGCGGGTTTGGCCTGACAGACTTAACTTGCAAGAGGCCCCCTTACACGACGGTTCTTCGGTGGAATCGAGTCTCGAACCTGAAACCCTCCGGTTCCGAAGCCGAGACCTTACCACCAGGAGACCGCGGCCTTAAATTTATATAGATAACTTATAAAGTTACCATGACCTGTAAGAAATGGATTATTCTATAGTTTGTATAAAAATGATGGCATAACAGTCTCTTATTAATGGATGGGAAAAATTTCTCTGTTAGGCTCCCTTTATTTGAAATGAGATATTCACATGTATTTAGGCCAAAAATTTAAGACAACCTCAAGCCCGCTTCATTAAAAGGGTTAGAGTACATAATCTTACAGCCTTCACCGTGCCAATTCTGACCGCTTTTTTCTCATTCAGGAGTAACATTATCATTGAGTGAAGGTGAATGCTCAGTGCAACACGTTCTAACTTTCAGTCAATTGATTTTGGGCCTGTAGTTAAGAAAGGAAATATTATAGTAGTAGGTTATATTTATTGAAAACTCAGAAAACAATCCAAGATGAGGGGAACATAAGCCGCCCAATTTATACGGAAATTAACCGTTGTAGGTTTCCAATTAGGCAACTACCTAGGAATGTTGAACTAAGAGAAAGTCGTCGACCGGTTGGCTAAGAAATTGTTATTGTTTTGATTCAAAATTATTATCAATTATAGACAATTGGGCCATCTGCCCCGAAACTATAGATGAACCAGATATACTTTGCAATATATTCAAGATAACCTATTTTTTTGCTTTTATTTGATTCAAAAGAACTGTGCAATCGAATATAGTAATATTAAAATCAAATAGGTAATCAAATTTCACCACATTTTAACTGAAGATTTTGTTACATTTCCAAATTAACTTGCAGATAATTCCTATCAATTTCTTTACAATTGATGAAATGTCTTACATTTTAACAATCCAAATAAATTTTGAAAAAAAGAAACAACTGAGAATTTAGTATAGAATAAAAATATTATAAAAAATTAATTTTAATTAAAAGACAATTACTATTTTAATTTAAATCACTTTTAAATTAGATTTTTTATATGAGTCATATAAGAATTGACTATCTTGAAGACAGTTTATGGTGAAATAATTTTATAAATTTAAGGGGATAAAGAAATTTAAAGGGAGAGAAAACTGTACTGCTTCAGAATGCATGATAGCTTTTTAATCTAAAATAATTGAAAAATTGATTAAGTTGAAATAATAGTAAACCAAATCGATCAATTTATAGAAATTAGTGCCATAATATGCATTCTGGAGATAGTTAAATACCACAACCCACTAGATATCAACCCTTTAAAAGGCCATTTTTTCTATCTGTGATGAATTAAAATATTTTTAGGATTGAGATTGGTTTCAGAAAAAATGATTCATTTAGCATATTAGATAAATTTAATTTGATTGATTAATTAATTTGGTTAATTAATAATTAAGTAATAAATCAAGGTGCACTATTTTGTGTGAAATAAAGAACTGTTGCACCTAGGTTTCTGTCTAACAAAGAAAGTTCTCAGAATTTATAGCACCTACTTAACTTCATATAAAGATTGACGAAGTTGGTGGGAAACTATGTCCCATGGCCTTTATACTTTCAAGGCTACCGACTAGATATCACGTCTTTCAGATACTTCCAGTTACAGATTTCGGTAGGTTAAAATTTAACTAAAATTAAAAAAAAAATTGTGTGGTTCTTAAAAAAAAACTTATGAAATTTTCAGATATGTATTAGAAAATTCAACCTATCTAAACCGACATAAGAGATAAATTTTAGCCCACCAAAACGTGTAATTTGAAGTATCTGCAAGACGAGATATCTCATCGGCAGCATTCAAAGTATCAAAAAGTATTAAGCAAAGCAACACTCAATTATTTTTAAAGTAAATGTATACAAGGAGTTTAACTTACCGTCGCCAGTTGGAAATTATACTGCCGTAATCATAATCATAATAAAATGGTGCGTTTTGATACTTCAAGAGCAGTTCAACCTGTTTATATTTTGATTTGAAGAAACACTTGTTTACCAAGATTCCTTCTTTGTCATTTAACCTCAAGTTAAACCCGTTACGATAGGCGTGATATAACAAATATTCCAAGATACTCAGTTTCGAATCACTGAGGACCCATGAATTAAAATCTAGCATCAATAGGAACTCTTTTACGACATTGGAATCTGTACAGTTTTGAAACAAAAAATTTAGAATTCTGTCTTCCAAGGAATTTCGCTCAAATTTAGTGACATCTATAACACGATTCATCAATGCCAGTTGTGTTCTGATAGAATTCATCTGTATTCCACTCAGATTAAGAAATTGTCCGATGAAACTTTTTAAATACCATTGATAGATGTTGCTGTTAACGAATAGTTCATTGAAGCAGATGGTTTTCGGTTGCCAACAGTACATGACTTCATTTTCATTTAAACTTATGAAATCGTTTTCCCGTCCTTGGGGTAGGTCTAAATGCAGAATATACAGCCATTTACGTTCCAAGATCATCATTTTTCGACATGCCTCTGTTGTACAGACGAATTTTTTCGGATATGCTGGATCTGCTGTACAAAAAAGCAATGGGACAAGAACTCTCCTTCTTTGCCTCATACTTGAGAGTTCTCGAAGACTTAAATCAAGATAATTAATCGATTTGTGCACAATGAAGCTGTATTTTGCGATCATTTCCATATCCCGCAAACCAATAGGTTCAAAATACAATTTGTTTTCGAAAATATTTCGATCCCAATTGAGCATCCGAAACATTGCTTACGTTTGAAATTATTCGACAGAATCTGACGAATCAAGAATTCTAAGTCAATTTAAGTAACGAAAAAAATATTTTCGAATTTAATGAGACATTTTAAATAATTAAAATGACAGATTTAACAAAAAAGGTAACATGCTTTTAATAATTTTAAGCATAGATTAATAAAATTTTCCCAAAATATCACTTCAATAGAAGTTATCTTACTTAAATATAATCACTAAGCAACCGCCGGTCTAAAAATCATACAATCAGTTTTGAAATCTTGGACGCATCTCTCAAGAGAAAAACAGGTGTCTTTTGTCATCAAATGGCTACCCACGCAAACCCAAAAATATTCTATTTTGAAATTAACTTTCTAACGAAATTATCTTTCATTATATGAAAAAGATCTCATATGAGATTTTGTCTCAGATTTAACATATAGAAGCATTCGACGTGATTATTCAAATCTCAAGGTTTGTTTTCAAAACTACTAACGACAACTCCGATCGTCAGATGGAATAAAACATCCCGCTTTCTCCCTGAAAGGTTGCCTGACTGAAATAGCGCAATAACGCCAAAGGGCTGCAAATATGAGCCAACTTTTGACGCCACCGTCACTGACTCTTCTTCGACATTAAATTTAGAGAAATATTCTCTCATAAGATGCATTTAGCGACCATTATTAAAGAGTAAATACGCAACTATTTATAAATGAATTTCATTTTTATTAGATGCCTTTTAAAGATTGAGCAATTTTTCTGTAAAAATAAGCTGAAAACGGTGCTACATTTTTCTTAAAATTTTTTTTTCTTTCTCTCCTTTTTCTTATATGGTGGTGATGCCAAATAAGTAGTATTTCTAGGAATAAAAAAAATTTATTTATAAAAAATAATCATTTTGAAATTTTTTTAAATTAAAATTTTCGAAAGTTAATTTTTAACAACCCAATTTCTTTGAACTTGGCAGTTATTCAAAAAATTATGTTAGCTAAACAATATTATTTTACCAAATGTTATTTAAAAAAAATCAAATTGAAAAGAATTAAGTGTTATATGATAATTTAAAAAAATCCAAGAGTAAATTAAAAATTGGCTACTAAGCATTTTGAATATGAAGACGTAATAAAAATGTAACTTTTTGCCTTTACATAACTTTTTGCCATTACTATAGAGAAAGTATTGTAATCATCAAAAAATTTGAATCTCCATGCTTTAAACCTTCCCAAGTTCGAAAAATAAGTTTCTAAAAACTGTGCTAATCTGCGACAAAGATAGCTAAAAAATGCTTTGGGCTACATAGCTAAAATTTGGTATTCGATATTTGTGCCACTTTTGTAGATTTCTATCAAATTTTGTGTAAAATCCATTAAGATGAAGTCTGTCTGTCCTTCTGTTAGTACATTAACTTCAAAACGAAAATAGCTAGACAGATAAGATTCAGTATTCAAGATTTAACATCTTTAGACACCTACCAAATTTTGACCCATATATAACAAGGAATAGACCGTTTGTCGATCTATACTTTCAGAAATAAATAAATCCGATCACTAAAAGACGAAATGCCAAATGTAAAAATTAAATATGCCAAATTTGGAATGCAATTTTGTAATTACAATTGCAATCAATCTGTTCAGAGGAATTCTATTTGCTTGTCTGTCCGAATATAAGTTAATACGTAAAAATAAAAAGATTAAATATAGTTTTATTAGTGTAATAAAAAGTATTAAATAACATTTTCTATTGAAAACCAACATGTTTATAACAAAATTAAGAAGCAATAAAAAGGAGGATATTTGTTAAAAATTAAAATATATTATAAGTGGAATTAAAATTCCAAAAATTCCAAATACCTAAAATTCTTCTATCAGATCTTGTCTTTGATATTCATATTGCCATCGATATTTTTGATAAAAAAATAAATGAAGTAATAAGTTTTAAATATTAAGAAAATATGAGAATCAGTGAATTTATTCTTAAAGTAAGAATATCATTCATGTCAACTAGAATATTTACTGTTTTAATAGAATATTAACGATGTAGATTAAGTCTGACATAAAACATTTTTTATTTTAATTTCGATATTAAAGAAGTAGATTAAGTCTAACTTAGAATACTTATTATTTTAATGGAATACTAACGATGTAGATTATGTCTAAGAATATTTATTATTTTTATAGAATGTTAATGATGTAGATTCTGTCTCACTTAGAACATTTATTATTTAATAGAATATTAAAGTTGTAGATTATGTTTAACTTAGAATAATTATTTTTAGACATTTTCTCTATTAATATAAAGCAATTTTCTTCACAATAAAAATTTATACTACTGTTTAAAATATAAATTAAAATTCAGCAATTCCGATTGATTTAATATATTTACTTGCTTCAGCGGTCTTGAATGAAGCTTAGTTATTTTTTGTTTTTTATTAAGAATGCAATATATTAAGCAGAAACTGGAGATGGAAAATAATAAATATAGAAAATAAACGATAAATAACTTTATAAAGAAAAATGATAATTTCACATGATGAATCTAAAGTTTAAAACAAAAATAATAAAATCATGAGGTGGAAAGAGAGATAGAGAGTAGAGAAGGCTACAGTAAAAATAAAAAGAAAGAAGTGCTAAGTATTCATCACATAAAAATTAAAATACTAATTTTGCAAATAAGATGACAACTTTAATTTACTCGAAGCTTTTCTAAATTCGCCTCATGATTTTGAGATTTTTATTCTTGTTCACAGATTTTCGACAGTTTTTTCCTTTGTAATAATTATTAAACGTTTTTTAAATTAAATTTATATCCGGAATCTAAAAAATATATATTCTATCAATTAAACTCGAGAAATTAACGATTTTTCTCTATTTAGACTTTTTTGAGTATAAAAAACAACAACAAATATTTTTGGAATTAAATCTGTTTGTTCAATTGATTTTTAAACAAAATGAATTATAAATGTGATAATTGATTAATAGAAATTGTTTTACGGCATAGACACTAAAAATATGTCGAATTCTGTCAAATTATTGACATTATTATTTTTTATTTTACCAAAATTATCATTAATTTGTTAATTACATGTGGAAAGTTAATATTTTAATTCTTGTATGCCTGCAAAGTTATTGTATGTATTAAAAACTGTTTGTAGAAAGTTAGCTTGTCTTCCCAACTGTGTTCTTATGCTTATAACTCAGCCATGAAACAAACTATATTTGATATTTAACATGCATACCCTTTATCGCCAAAACTGCAGATCTGCGCCAAAATGTGGGTCTAATCCTCCAACGTGTTGATATCTGTGGATCGATCGATATCTATATTTAACTCGATAAATCAAAACCACATTCGTGGAATTGAAATTTTTTATATTTTCCTTGTGAATAAAATTGTTGCCATGCGTTATTTTTTAAAAAATCACTCAGATAGATGGAAAAAATACGAAATGTATACTTCCTGTATATGATAACGAAGTTAAGAACAAACTACGAAGTGTCTTTATATAAAAAATATAGAGGAAAAGGGCCCAAGGTTTAAACGTAGCAGTACATTGACGCTTGTTTTTCTAGGAAATGAAATCTCTTAGCGGATATCGATTGAGGCGGCCTGTTCTTTACAAGGCACGTGGGCGCTAAGAAATATGTATAAATAACATGCTTAATATGTAATTTAATTAAGAATTTTATATGTCATGTTTTATATGTCATGATACATGTTATACAATTAATGGATATTTTTATTTTACATATAAATTAGCCATCTTTTGTGACCAAATGTGAATTATATTTTTGGAATAATTAAGCATTATAAAATTCAAAGAAGTAGAAATTTTTAATATCTTATAAAATATTTATTTTATTCTCTAGAAAATATATAAAATACTAACTGGTACCCGGCACGTTGCTGCCGCAGAAGAAATAATTTTGGAAATATCGTTTGGGAAATGAAATAATTTTCTTTTTTAATTAAAAATGATAGAAAGAATAATATTTATTTTCGTATCGGAAGTGAATACATTCATTGAAATTGAGTGATATATTTAGGAGAAGAGTAAAAAAATATTAATTCTATTTTTTTAAACTTTATTATTCAAGACTTCAGGGTTGGCAATATGTTTTTTCTATCTTCAAAAGAAACAAATAAGAGCAAGTAATAAGTATTCAAAGTTTCATCGCAATCGGATGAGCTGTGCGGCAGTGCATAAGAGACATACAGACAAACATTCATTTTTATTTGTATATATTTTACTATTATTCATAAAAAAATACAGACCACACCAGTTTTTTTTTCCTTTTTCCATAAAACATTTATAAAAAAATACTGGACTATTAACTTAAAATAATTTAGCTTAAAGAATTTAGAGTTTAGAATAAAAATAATATAATTGTGAAGCACAATAAACAGAGAGAGAAAGCTATAGAACAGTGATAAAAGTTATAAAAAAGAAGAGAAAGGACCAAACGTTCATCAAATAAAACAAAATACATTGTGAGATTGCGACTTCAATTTGCGTGAAGCTTTTCTACCTCTGCCTCATACTTTGGCAATTTTTGTTTCAATTTACAGATTTTTTATTTAAAAAAAAATCCATGTCTTTTTTATGATTGTTAAATTTTTAATATTTATTTTTGTGCGAAAAGAAAAAAGTATTGCATTAAATAAATTCAATATATTGATGATTCGCTTCAACGTAAACTTTTCTGAGTTAAGAATAAAAAACATTTTTGGAATTACATCTGTCTGTTTGTCGGTTTTTGCTCTTGATGAATTAAAAATATAATTACTGAAATTTAGTTTTCAGCTTAATTTTACTCCAATTAAAACAAATGAAATTTAATTTTTAGCTTAAATACCAAAACTGTAGAATTCTATAAGGATTTCGTAGAAAAGCTCTTGTCAAAAATAATACTATCTTTCCAACCGAGTGTATGTGCACATAATAACTTAAGAGTACAAAACAAGTGAAACACGAAATTTGGCATAATTATTTATCTCCAGAAGCAAATCGACGCCAATAAGTAAGCCTAAACTGCCAGCACGTTGATATCATCTGTTCATGGACAGATATCTATTTTTAAACTTGATAGTTCACAAACGTATCCTTTGAATCGAAATTTACTAAATTTGGTCAGCAAAATTATGGATTGCATTACATTTTAAAATCAATCAAAAGTATATATTAACGAAATTAAATGCTTCACAACAAACTATACTGTAAAACCATGTGAAAATGTCGATCGAAGGAAAATGCTTGTGGTTTAAATTTAGAAATACCTGCGTGCCTGGTTTTCCAGGAAGCGAAACCTTAGAACTGTTATCGATTGATACGATTCCTTCTTCTTAATGCATGTGGGCGTAAAACAATAAATGTAAATTATATGCTTAACTATGCAATTTAATTATACAAGCAACATACGTATTATATTATGCCCCGTTACACTTGTTACATAATTTATGGGTATTTTTTAAAATTTTATTTATAAATTAATCATTTTTCTTCTGGATCGAAGATATCCTGGATCGAGATAAATCCTAGTTAAAAGTTTCGATTAGATTTTTTTTGCAGTTTTGCTTTTTAATAGATTCTTCGGCAAATATTTTTGAGCCTCAAATTTTGATTACCATATAACTCATACTATTATAGCCATCTCAAGCCGTTCATTGTAAGATGAATTTCACTAATTTTATATAAAAGGCGATTAAACATTAAAAAGAAAAGATTTATATTTAAATCAAGAATATTTTTCCTAAAAATATGCGTAGAAAACAAAACCTTTCAATACTATACATTGCAGTGTAATTTTAATAATTTATGCAACATTTCAAAGAACTGTTCTATAAAAATATTTCTGTTTCTTCGTAAAATTAGGGCTTTAGTTTTATTTTTCATATATGTTTAAATGGATGTGAATAAAAATATTATATTTTTTTGTCAATGTATATCTTAAAAAATTATGAGTTCCAGATTTTATACTGTCCTAAAGAATCGTAGTCCTAAGGAATTATAGTATTAAGAATCATACTCCTAAAGAATTATAATCTGTGAAATATATCTCACACTCCAACTTTTAACTGAATAAATGAATAATAATAATAAAATGCTTTTATTATCTAAACGTTCCAACGTTTCTTTCTAAAATCTGACTTCATTATGAAATTTTAAGCACAACTATTTTAGAGCAACCTATATTTTCATAATTTACGCTTATCAGCCTTGCAGAAATTTTGAGTCCTGATTGACATTTCTTCTTTGAAATAAAATTGAGTGTTGAAAGGATGGAATGATCGGATTACAGACATTTCGATTACCGGATTGGGAGATTTATCAGGACCGGAATTAAGATTCTTAATTATTATAGTTTACATCTAGTAGAGTTTCCTGATACTTGCTATTTTGATAACTTTGGTTTAGTCGTCAACTACAACATCAAAAAAGAACACTTCTGTAATGTTTTTATTTATTATCGTATCTTCACAAATTTTGTGTCGATGGATATAACTCGAGAGGAAAAGATTATTCCGAACAACTAATCGATAAACTAACTTAATTAACATCTATTTTGATAACTTTTCATTAATGCAGTCAACCTTGTTTTTGCTGAGTCCATTTGTCGTCATAAAATTAATCTCTCAATTAAATTTTATAGAATTCTGATAATAATTTTGAAAATTAAAATTACAGGATTTTAAAAATTTATATTTCAGTTGTTGAATGTCATATGAAATTTCGGTAATATCCCGGAAACTATTTTAGAACATTTAGAAACTATTATAGAACATTTAGAAACTATTATAGAA
>JAPMOQ010015521.1:2369786-2388616 GCA_026543055.1 Argiope trifasciata | reverse complement strand
TTCTTATTTTAATTTCCGGATTAGGAATAAAGTCGAAAGCTACTCTTCCTTTATTGGACATATACCATCTGTCAAACCAATATAGTTTTATTTCTTCTCTCAGTTCCCCTTTTAAAACACCACTTGATTTGAGGACAATAATATCAATATTATCTTTCTGTATCGCCAATAACATTTCATTACACCAGCTAGAATCCGAGAACAATCGTTTTAAATACAAATCTGAATAAATCCCAATTGAAACATCACTACTACAGTTTCTATCATCCAGAACACGTTCCAATGTAATTTAATTTAGCAACGACGTGCTATAAATCGATTATTTAGGTCCCCATCAATCGATTCATTATCGGAAAAGGACGGAATGAAAGAATACTTAGTTGCATTTCCCAGCTGTTATCCATCCATCCATTTATATTCGCCCAGCGTTTATGTAACGGACTTGTTTCCATTACATTGACAGAAATGTAAACGACAGAATCTGTTAATTTATTTTGACTACTGTCAATAGCACTGAAGAGAAGTGAGGCGAGGAAATCTCCGTGTTGCTGATTGGATAGGTAGTGATTCATTAGCAAGGTGTCAAAGCAAATTTAGCAGAAAAGGTAGACGAGGCATGTTTACAAAGAGATATATTGGGCTGCTAGGTTTGTCTGGCATTTTCATTAAAAAATTGATCTCTTTTAACAGCAGCATTAACTTTATTGATATTCTGTAAAGTTTAAGGGAAAAGAGTTTCTGAGCTCTAATCTAGCACGTTCGAGATTCAAAGTGTATTTAAAGCTGTTTTAAAAAACTGAGGGGTGCTTTAAGGGAGGAGGAGGTTTTAATGCTGTTTTTACTATTCTTCTTCATAAAAATGGGCTTTTATGATCAAAATTCCCCTATTTAGATGTTATGAAACAAGAACACAATTTCATTTGTACAGAGCCAGCCTTCTCTATGAAGGGGCCCTGGTGCAAAAAATAACATTTGGGGCCTTAAAAGCAAAATAAATAATTAATAGATAAACCGAACATTTGCATATTTATTTAATTACGCGTGATTTTGTTTTTGCTATTAAGGTATCCGACCATGTTCGAAGAAAAAAAATTGAAAAATTGGATTTTTTAGAAACTATTTATGGTTTTTAGATGTACTGTCAGTAATAAACATTACAAATGCAAAAACAATTATGTGAAAATATAACATATTTTGAAAAACGGAAAAATTGTTGTAAATTTTAATGAAATTTAACCAAAACGGTTAACACTCTACACAAAATGGTAATGCAGAAATTTTATTTTCCTTTGTACACATGTAATAGAATACAATGGTGAATGAAATGAACCAAAAGCTAATAAAAATTTTGAGATACAAATGAATAATATGCGCATATATGCATTTTTACCATAAATTTATAATTTAATATTTCTAAAAACACTTATAAATAAAAAAGTATTTCACCAACAATAAAACTTTTGGTTCATTTCATTACCCATATTATTTAAAACACACGCTGAAATTTTTATGTAAATACCTCTATTGGTTTCGGGAATATCATGTTAATGGTAGAGAATTTTCACGAAAATTTAGTTTTGAGAAAACTGAAGCTTAAGACAAATTTTAGTTGAAAAATGTGTGACCCTGCATGATAGGTCAGGCATTCCTTTTCCTAGAAAAGATAACTCAGTCGGATACCTTCATTACTCCAGGAAAATTACAATTTTTCCAATTTCTTTTTCAATACTTAGAACAGCAAAAGCGTTTAAGAATTATACCCATATGCTTGACCGAAGATAATCCTTTATTTAATTTTAATTTGCTGAAAGATTGTTCAGCATTCATTATATTTAGTAACTGGCAATGTAAAGCATTGAAAAAAAATATTACATTAGATATAGACAAAAGTAGATAGATGATGATTTGCAAGGCCATTTGAACCCAGTCTCAGCTTTTGATTTCTGGGTACCGGGCACGTCGCGCTGTCTTAACATGTCTGAATTGCATTTCCTTATTCATAAATGAACTTTCCCGCCTTTTTATAGATATCACAGTGATCTTTGCCTAATAAAGGTGTCAGTCGATGCTCAACCATCCACATGGAAACAGGCTGGCAGACTTTTTGTATGTGTAACATTATTATTGTTCAGAACATTGTTTTAATTCTTAATTACGTTGCCCCCCCTCCTCAGTCGTAGGGCCCGGGTGTCTAGCACCTACCGCACCCCCCAGATGGCCTGCCCTGCTTTCGTATTCAGTACAAGAGATGCATTTTGTTTAAAATTTTGTCAGTATGAGACATTGAGTCAGTGTCTAAAGGTATTCTTGCAGATCTTCTTTTTTGTTAACTTTAACCGGCTACTCCGATCCGCCACTAAGACGTATGGAATTATCTAATTGAACGGACAGCTACGACAGCAACACAGGTGGGAATTGAATCTGAATTGTAAGGACCAATACCGGACACGGTACAGCCCCTCCGGTGGGAGTTAGGAGGTAGCCAGCCCTGCCATTTATTTACCCATCAGAGTGAGGAGAACTAAATTCCATATCGGAGCTTCTGATCCACATATATAAAGTGAGCCCAAGTGAGACATTTAAGAAAAATTATGGAAAAAAATTATTTCATTACTCTTAAAATTACAGTTCACGAACCACCAATCCAAACAATTCAGGGAAAAATATTATCTCACAAGAGGCAATTTATGCCAAAGCACAAACAAACAAAAATAATAAAAGGGGTCATTTGCAGTGGCTACTAAACAGAAATAACACTCATTATTTATTGCTCACTACTTCATTATTTAAAAAAAACCTATCATTCTAAAATAACGTTTTTTGCTGTACAGCTTAAATTGTCGAATAGAATTGAGCAGAAAAGGAACTTCGTAATGCTCTATAGGTTAGAGGTCATTTTGACAGCTAGACATAGACACATAATCTTTAAAAAAAGTCACGTGGTGTAAGATCAGGTGATCCCTTGTATCACATTGCTTGAAAATAACTAATGATCATTAGGTTCTATTTAAACTGATTTTTTAAAGAGAGCCTGAAGTCTGTCAGTTAAGTGAGCACCGCATTAAACAAATAAACAAACAAAAAAACACCTAACAACAACAACAACAAAAAACAGTAATCTGAAAGAAAAAGACTATATGTTCGGAACTAAGTTTTTACAGTGATTTTAATTTAAATGAATAAAACTCATTGATTTTTGCAATTTTGCATTAGTAATTTAAATAAATTTGTAAAAAAACCATTCATATTATCTCAACGCAATTTATTGAAGATTTTAATTAATATTTTTTTTGTGTGTGTTTTTACAGTGTAAAACACTTGAAATTTTTCTTGATTTGGAGTCGTAGAATATAGATCCGTCCTAATGACCAAAGTTTAAAAATAATCCGGTACCTTTTATATTATGGGTTCTCAAATCGTTTTGAAGCAGCTACTTTTTCTTGAAAGACAAAAGAAATCGGGATATAATAAATAAAGTTTTTCTTCGATAATAGAACTCAATATATATTAATTTTTGTTCCAAAGGATGCACTATTTCTTATTGATGAAACAATTTTCCTTTTCAATGCATAATTTATATTTATTTTCTAAAGAAATCGCGGATTGCATCATTGAATATAAAGATAAATTCCAATGCTTTAAATTCTCCTTGTGATGTCGTCCTCGGCCTTTGACCTAGGTTCAGAGATCTATAAAATCTATTCCAAAATGGCTTTAGCTTTGCTTTAAAACAGAACGTTTAATATAACTAAATTAAACATTGAGTTCACCTAATAATCTGTCTAACTATGGACAAAAGCCTGACTAGCCCTGCAGATATCCTAACACTTTACATTCCTGGAAAAATGCATTCATGGATGTCTTTCAACTCAGAAAATAATTGGTCCCTAACCGATTCGCACTCACACTTTATTTTCATTTTCCTCTTGTTAATTGAAGTAACAAGCTCGGGACATTCAAAAATGATGATAACCTCAGGGTTGTTTTCTTGATCAACAACACTTACTTCCCCCTTTTTTGCAACAACAAACACTTAGTTCTCTTGTCAACAATCCATCCACAGGTGTCTTCTAACTCAGAAAATAATTCTTTTCAATCTGAACTGCAATGACTCTTCTAACAATTTACTTTCCTCCATCTGTTAATGAGGTTATTGCCATGCTCGATGGACATGAAGAATCTTCTTCAAAAATTATTTCCTTTGATAGTTTTTACAATTCATTCTTTGTTCGGTGAAATAGTTCTTCCTTCTGACATTTGTTTTATCTAAGGATTAAAAAATTACTCTCTTTTTAATCCTTTAAATATTGAATATATCCTTTGAATAAAGGTTTATATTCTTTTAGACATGAATGTAATATCCTTTGAATTTTGATATACAAGGTAATTATGAAGACCAGTATATGAGACTGTAACTATCATACCATTCACTGGAACGGAATAAAATGTTGGTTCAAGTTATTTTGAGATATGAACTCAATAATTATATAAAAAACAATAGTCATGCTGTAACAGTTACAGTTACAGTGACCAAATTTCGAAATTTTCGAATGTCAACACCAACTTTTTTTTCTACTGGAATGTGTTCTCCATAGCAAAATAAATGAATTAATTAACCGATTTGGTATGATACCTGAAGCCCAAAAATCCCCAACGCTAGACAGACTTAGAGAAAAAAGAGAAAATAACTAGTAACAGCAGAACAACAAAATAAAACAAAACATTTTATTATATTTCACAAAATTTTTTCTTATCCTGTTACAACCATGAGGAACAACCAAATGCGACAGATAATGCCTAGAACCAAAGCATGTGTCATTCTGAAAGGATGTTGAGCTTTACGTCTCTTAGACAAACCACTGTTGTCCTCTCTTTCCTTCTTCGTCTATCTAGTGCTGATGATTTTCATACTACAGGTATTCTAATGTTATTTATTACTATTCTCTATCGAGAACATATTCCTATAAAAAGTTGGTGTTGTCATTTGAAAATCTTTAAATTTTGAAACTGTAAACCATAACCATTAAACTGTTGTTTTTCATACGATTCTTGAGTGTATAGATCAAAATACCTTGAATCAAAATTTTATTCTTTTCCAGTGAACGGTATGATAGTTCCAGTCTCATATATCGGGTTAGTGTGGTGGCAAGTTCACGCCAGATAACAACCTCGGGACACGAGTGCATAATTTTGTCTAGAGGTTATGTTACACGGCTACGGACCCAATGGTTTCGAGTTCTAAACTCAAGAATGCACAATAGCTTTTTTCTATAATCATTCTGTATATGTTGTTGTGACTTATGGCACTTCACAATTCCACTGATAGTCCTGTATATGTATATATATTTATTAAAAGTGCGCCTGCATTTTTATTGTACTTTAATTCGCTATTCTCAATAACTTAAGTGTCATATTGCTGATGATTCTAATTTAGGCTTATTTGAAGAACAACGCTTACATCTAGTGTAACCTCAAAAAAGAATGCTGAAGCTGATTCTATGAGTAGGTTCTATTTTAGACAAAACACTAAAATTATACATTTCACTTAGTATAGTAATAAATTTTAAAGACCTATAGCGAGAAGTATTATTCATTGGAATAATTTATGTGGGGTGCCGTGATGGCCAAGTAATAATAAGTCCAGATGTTACTTTCGAATTTAATGGATGACAATGAAGTTAGATTGATGATGAACAAATGGTGATGACTAATTTACAGGATGTAATGGATGACCAAGTTCGTCTTTTAACAATACGTCGAAATTTCGTCTTCCGTCTTTACACATACGTCTTCGGTTGTTTTAGAACGTCGTAATCATGCCACGTCCAGGCAAGAACTGCCTTTGCTCACGTTTTCTCCACCAGAGGGCCGCTTAGTGGCGGGAAGGGAGGTCACAGGCGACGCTCAATGGATGGAAGAGATATACCTGGAACCACATTTATAAAAATGGACATGGATTTCAAAGTAATTAATTACAATATTAGTTTGATATTCATTACTATACACCTTTATTTAAAATGGATTTATTTTGTCTGTTAAATATCGTAAGATATTTGTAAAAATCTGTATCTATTTCACTTGCTTGTAAACAAACATGTTTAAATATTTTTAATGGATCAATTGTTTTGTTTCAATTAATTTCCTGCAAATTATTTAGCCTGAAAAATATTTCTGTGACAAAGTTTAAAAATGATTGTAAATCAGCATGAAAATAAATTCAGTATACATTTAGATTTGATAGGTAAAATAACCAGAAATGGTCACCCTGAAACATTCTCGCATACTCTCTAATAAAAGTGTATCATAGAACGCCTTGCTTGGCATTAGAACACAAAGGTATGAAATGTTAACCTTTGGCGTCAATTAAGCATTTTTACGGAATACTTCATACCATCCTTGGCGATTCATCTCTGTATTTGGCTTCATAAATCGATTAAATTTCTAAATCGATTGAAAGAAAAAAATTATTAACACGTTACACTTGTAGTCACAGCATCCTGAGCGAAATGTAATATATTTAATTCATCGCATTTTCGAGTTATTGCTTTTATATATCTCTGAAAGTACAGACAGACAGGCTGTTCACCCCTCATTTGGCTTAAAATTTGATAGGTATCTGCACTATAGATGCTAAATAAATATGCCTCATTTTATCCATCTCGCTATCTTCATTTTGTAGTAATCATATCAATTTGTGTTAGATTTTTTAGTTTTAGTTATTTTAACGTCCCGTTGTAAAGAAACACGAGGGCTATTATGGGACGGACTTCTAATTTTGAACCCCGATCAGATAACGAGGACGACCCCTGAGCTGGCATCCCCCATTCCACATCACTCCACACCGGCGGGATGACGTTTGGTCTGACAGATTTAACGAGCAAGGGACCCGCTTACACGACGGTTCTTCAGTGGAATCGTGTCTCGAACCTGAAACCCTCCGGTTCCGAAGCCAAGACCTTACTACCAGGCCACGGGGGGGCCTCAATTTATGTTAGAACAGTCGGATAGACAGATTTTCTTAAGAAGGTTTTGCTCAAAATTTGATCGAACTCTACAAATTTGTTGTAAAAACCGTAAACCAAATTTCAATCGTCAAGCTTAGAAACGTTTTTTAGTTACCTTTGCATCATTTTCTGTTCTGTCAGATAGATAGACAGACGGACATTTTTTTTCCAGACTTAGGGAGATCTAGAATTTGGAGATTCGTTAAAACCTAGAGTCCAAATTTTCTGACGATTACTCTACTTTCTGTATATTAGGTATACGAGAAAGTAAAAAAAAAAAAAAGATTACTTTTATTTATTACATTTTTTCCCAATAAACAGGAGTTCATATAATATGAACCACTGCTTATTACTTCATATATATCATTGATATGAATTTCCGATAAAACTCCCGATCTCAACTTCGCAAAAGGCATGATTACCCTTGCGATATTTATCATCGATACAACAAGACGATATCCTTCATCAAAATCGAAATCTTTATTATGTTGTCAAGATTCCTTTTTCTGCCAATTATAGCTCGGACTTCTACTCAACGTTCTGCAAAGAAATGTTAGAAGAGGGAACTGAGAGAAAAAAAAGTGTAATCAGATAAAAGACACTGCTAAAAAAAGAAAAAAAAGAAAAGAAAAAGGAGCAAAGAAAATGATGAAAAGAAAAGTACTAGCGAGAAATCTAGTGTCTTGCGCGAAAAAAAAAGTCCCATACTTCATCTCTGATACCTCTCGAAGATTGTTGAGAAAGAGCAAGTATTTAGGGGAATACTTAATAATTTGTTGTTCCCTAGTCGATGGCAGCGTAAAATTTTCAATTTCCATTTGTTGAAGTGTTGGTTTTTGTCTTTTTTTCCCCCTTTCCTTTTCTTCTTCTACTTCTTCTTTTATCTGCTGAAATTTTTTGCTGAAAAATATTTCCCAATGTTAAGAAGATTTATATTAAGATTTCTTGTGGACATTAAAAAAAAATTTTTTTTTCCTTTTTCATATACTAAGTATAGAGAAAGTATTCTGATGATGATTAGGGGTGTGCCCCAAGTGGCGTTACACCGGTAAAAAGCTTACAATTACAATAGAGAAAGTATACTGTGGATTTTGCCCCAAACTTGTTAAAAACTTGCAAATATAGTGCAAAAACCACATACCAAATTTCGACCGTCTTTCTCAAAGTTTTTTTGTGTTACCTGTGTCACAGATGGACAGATGGACGTTTTCTAAGAATGTGTTTAGGGAACTCAGGAAGGTCTTAAATTCGTAGTGATTTGTCAACATCTCGAATTTTTGGACAATTAGTATACTTTCTCTATTTGTCCGAAAATTCGAGATGCTGACGAATCACTACGAATTTGAGACCTTCCAGAGTTCGAAAAACACATTCTTAAAAAACTTTTATCTGTCCGTCTGTGACAAAGGTAACAAAAAAAAAAAAACTTTGACTGTCAAAATTTGGTATGCGATCTTAGTACTACATTTGAAACTTTTTAATAAGTTTTGTGCAAAATCACGTCAGCGGAAGTTTGTCTGTCCGGCTGTTCGAATATAATGTAATGCGATTACTACAAAATGAAGAAAGCCAACATGTATTATCTGGACACCAGTTGAAGTTTGAGCCAAATACAACCAGGGATTGGCAGTTTCTTTGTCTGTAATTTTACAAACATGTAAACGCGAAAACCCAAAGGCGAAACGACTTGTGCATTATCAAATTTGGTACATAAATTTGGGATTATAATTGTAATCTTGCTTCAAAATGTTGTTCCAATGGAAAAACGTGTGTAAAATACAAACTCGATTTCTAGATACTATTAACATATATCAAGGCATAATCTCCAAAAAGCTCGCCAAAGATAATACGATATATTCAATAAAAAAAGCTAAATTAATATTTTCTAAGTATTATAGGCGATTGATTATCGAATCGATTGTCGAAAATATCCTCGATTCAGGTTTTTTAATTTCTGAATCAAATTATGTACATATCTCTGGAAGGTTTCAGCAGCAATCTTCAAAAGGCAATAAAATTCCTTATCTTTAATAGAAGTAAAAGTTACAACAAATACAGATTGATGCATGTATTAGTTTTTATGGTTGTTAAGTTTTAAAAAAAAGACAGCTTTCCTGATCTTTGTGGCAAAATATTATGAAAAGAATATATATTTCGCTGCTGATGCAATTATTGTTTCGTATTTGAAACGCAAACGTTTCTTCCTTTGTTTCTTTTTTAAAAAAATATTTTCCACCAGTATATATATTTTTTTCAATATTTGAGTCTCAAAAATGCTGAAAAAGGTAACGTCAATATTTTTGCTTTGTCAGAAGTTCGAATCCTTTGTTCGAAATTTTTTCGCTCCGAAGGAATTCCTGTGCCAGTTCAAAACAAGTTTCGGAAAAAAAAGGTTATAAGGATTCGTCTTCTTTTTTCTTGAAGATCCTAACTTTTATGTCCAAAAAATCAGTGAAATCAGAAGAATAAAGTTGGCAATATTATTTTATTCAGAGTCCTTTCATACCAATCCGAAAAAAATATATATTGAACGAGAAATTGCAATATAAAACATGAAACGATACATTGCAAAATGAAAAATAAAATAAGATTTTGCAATATGAAAAAGCCTTTGCAAAAAAAAGTCATTAACATTAGAAAGACGGAGACTTAGTGTATATCTATACTGCCTCAAAGCAGTCAGAATGACTGAATTGTGAAAGAATAACTAATGTGTAAAGAAATTTGTTTAAAATTAATTTTTAATATTTCTTATACTATTTACAGTCGCATGGAAAGTTATCAGTAAGAATTAACAATAAAAAATTTACTTCATTTGGAATAAAAAAAATTATTCATTATTTGTACATTTTAAACAAATGTAAGTTGAAATCTTTTTATGTGCACATCTTCCGCAAACATACTTTTGACAATTTTCACATATATTATTTGTTTTGTTTTTGTTGCAAAGTCGTACTTGACAAAATTTTCGTTTGTTAGAATATGTTGTATTTGATGTTTGTGGATCTTCTTTTTCTGATGACTTTCTGATGGCAGGTCCGGCATTAAGATTCGAATGATAAGTAACGAACAAGTGACGGTAATAAAAAATTTATAAACTGTTATACGAAATCGGAGCCGACCTGATTTCATATAATCAGATTGGCTCCGATTTCAATGTTAAAGACTATTGCTGTATTATTCTATTGGTTGAAATGCTTTTTCATATACTTCAATTTTTGGAATGAAATAGTTAATATCTACAGAGTTTTTTTTTTCATTTTCTTACCATTAAATATGCCGGCCTCCTGTCATAGGGGTTCCCAGGGTTTGGGCATGGCTATTATTCTATGTTCTATATGTGAGTAGTGTGAATGTGCCACACCCCCGCTGTAAAAATGGGTTGTGCAAACGAATGTGAAGCTACAAGTAACTAAGTCGTACTCTTGGCCCAAGTTGGCGCGACTGGAAACAGCGGACGCCAATTTAGGCTTCAATCAATGACAGATTTCTGACAGAGGGATTGTAAAGTGCCAAAAGTAACAAAACACCATTAAATATTATATACCAAGCTGGTCCCAAGGAGGGAACTTCAGTGATGATAATCAGAAGCTTTGGGTATGGTGGTTGGTTTTCGTAACCTTAAATGGAATAGCAACGGTAGAGAAACACTATGCTTTAGGATGTCACCATCACAGTCGTACAAGAGAATCAGCATAACTTTCACATTGTTGCTGTTATGAAGAAATTTCGAACGTATTGGTGACACGTAAGGACACCATTCGTTTGATTGACGTTTCAATTTTGGCAGGTGCGATCTGGCCAAAATCTCATCCAGTGTAATGAAGCTTCTATACACTATACTGCTGCAAGTTTAATTTTTTTATCCAACTTCGGTGTTCTTGTTCTGAAAACATCCAGGTAACACTTACTTTAGACAGAAATCTAATAAAAGGATTAGTTCTTTGTGTCACTCCGCATGCACGTGAAGTAAAAAGGAAGAGTCTTTTTGTTGAGAGGTAATGTAAATATGTAGCTAACGTGTAGTATACATGAAATTCTTTAGTTTGGTTGCGTAGCGTTTTTACTGCAGTGTTTCCAGTATTAAAATTCCAATCCTCATATGTTTGTGATTGCGACGATTTCTTGATTTGAGTTTATTGACCCTAGTCACTTGAATTTCCCATATAATTAGAAAACGAATAATTTCAATGAATCAATTTAAAAAGAAAATAATATAGAATGCTTGTTTATTTTTTACATCTCTTGTGATAAATTTAATAAAATTGCAAACTAGCATCAATCACCTTGATGAAATCTAGGCATCTAATGTATAACGGACCTTGTTGATTTTGACATAATCTGAAAATCGCAACTTAATCCGTTATTTTGGCGATATTGGCGTAATCTAGAAATCTTAGTTAACCAAAGACCCTAAAAATATTAAAAAATAAAACGAAATGATCACAGATTCCTCGTTTTTTGTCTTAGATTTTAATAGAATGCCCAGATAAGCTGGACTGACTAAATTATTATTTTTACTAAACAATAATATTTAATAAGCCATTCATTTATTAGGCCACATGAGAATTCAAAATATATTTTACTCCCCCCTATCCAGAGGTCTATAGAAACATAATTTTTAAAAAATATAAAACACGTCTCTCTATTTGCAGACCAATTGAGAAAATTTCTTATAAATATCGCCGTGCTGCGGAAAGAAAGATAATACAGGTTTGATGTTACGTCAGAAACTGAACATTCAAGTGTTTGCACGAAAGCTATATCTTTAAAATAAATAAATAAAGGTAAAGTTAGATCTTTTCCCATATATTCAGTCAATGGTCAACGGAAGAAACTTCGTTTTTGAGGTAATCACAAAGTAGAAAGAAATTCATTTTTCTTGTTACGTTGCGATTACCTCGAAATTTCTCTTCTCCATATAGGAAAAAGGATAATTTCTATTAGATTTCAAATGATGCTTTTGTGTGTATGCAGTTTCTTTTCCATTTTTAATTCTTTTGTTTTCTTTTAGTCCTCTAGCTGCTTATTCCGCGATTTTTGCTGTGCAGTGCATTTCCACTGCATGCCACGTTTTTCACAGTTTATAATGTTTACTTTTATGATTACATACTTATTACATTATATCATAATTATATTGTGATTTCCTTATATCACATTATTACACCCCGAGGGCACCTCGAAAAGAGAATGAGAAGCTTCCGGCATGGTGGTTGGTTCTTGCCATCCTGGAGATTAGATGAAAAGGTGAGTTTCTGGCTCCTCCCAGCGATGACGCGACTTACTTCCTTCGGGAAGTGTTGTACCGTGGCTGATAATGACCCTTAGTCTCAACCACAGTTCCCGCCAATGTTACAGTTGCGATGGTCTGGTAATTCAGTATTTACTATCCATGTGCCTTCTAGAGGCATATAATAATATGATGCAAGCCATTGATATGACTTAATCATATTATTATCGTATAAGTACAGTATCAGTTCACATTGTTTGAAAATTTAAACTTATTTTCAAACATTACATCTTACTAGTGATTTTAAAAAAAATTACACAATCAGAGAGGTCATAGACGAAAACATTCTGTTGTATTACATTGAAAATGAAAGGAGCAAATCGGCACTGCCAAAGAATTCGAAAGATAATTCTTAAGGCCTTATTTTAGGGTTGTGTTTATGGGAGAAATATTCCATATCAAACAAAACAGACCTTTAAAAGGGACAGTTAGTGTGCAAGTGTGGTTGATAAGATTAACAGCATTAAAAACATTTTAAAATATTTATATTTACAAAAGTAATTTAAATTTCGCGTTATTCACACATGTAAGGCAGCTTGATTGTACCATTTCTATGAATAAGCATGTTTCAGTAAAATAAGAATGCATTTTAGTACTGCGAATGCTTAAACACATCAACATGGGATGCATTCCAAGAAAAATTAGCACACATTTTTGCATATCATACCATGAAAAGACATAAGATTACATCCTAAACATCTTGTTGCATTTGCTCTTGTCAGCTCAGTACCCAACTTGGAATGGCTTTTACTGTCTTATTTTAACCCCAAGGCGGGTATAACGTGTAAACAGTATGAAATTGCTGAACATAGGCCCTATTCTTGTAACGTTACAGCACAGCTTGGGATCTTCGTGGAAAAGATATGTTCACAGAAGCCTTGTCTTTTGGATTGTCGCCAAAGCTTGAAATATATTTCCTCTAATATTGCGTTGCGACATATTTATCCAATTAAAATTCCAACCGGCTCTCTTTTGTCAAATTCTTCTTCGCAGAACTCACTTTTACATCCTCCTCCGATATTTATGCGGGCTTGATAATTGAGTTCATTCTAATTGTTCTGTTAATAGAATTTGGGTAAGAATTTGAATTCAGAATATGGGGTTTATTAATTGAGTTCATTGTAAATGCTCTGTTAATAGAATTTGGATAAGAATTTCAATTCAGAATGTGGAGTTTATTGGTTGAGTTCATTGTAAATGCTCTGTTAATAAAATTTGGGTAAGAATTTGAATTCAGAATATGGGGTTTATTAATTGAGTTCATTGTAAATGCTCTGTTAATAGAATTTGGATTCAGAATGTGGGGTTTATTGATTGAGTTCATTGTAAATGTTCTGTTAATAGAATTTGGGTAAGAATTTTAATTCAGAATGTGGGGTTGATTCTATCAGATTTGCAAGAATATGAGATTGTGAATGCTTTGATTGCGTTACATAAATAAGGGAGAGATTAATACGGGTAATATATTCGAGGAAAGCATTCTTTCTCTAAAATGCTCATTAGCAACTCAGTATTTTATATTTATGAGAATTTCATTATTTCTTTCTTGAAATAAGCCGACAAATTTAAAAATAAAAAATATATATACTTAGTTTATTCATATGCATATCAAAAATATAATCGGCGAAATATAATAGAAAACCAAAATCATTCACATATGCAGGAACACGAGTATAAATTCAAATTGAGTAAATAAAAAAAGAAAAATGATGAAGAAGGAAAAAAAAAACAATCCGAAATAATAAAATAGCTGGCGTTTTTTTTACAAACCATTTTCCAAAAATTTTTACGGCCATGGTCGCCTGGTGGTAAGTTCTGGCTCAGAATTGTAGGGTTTCAAGTTCAAACTTCGATTCCACCGATGTACAGTCGTGTAAGTGGATCTATTCCCAGCTCAAAGGTGATTTTTGTAATCTTTGATCCTGATTCAAAATTATGTTAATTTTATCTTGTAAGGACATGAAGTTGTTTTGGCTTTGGGTTTTTGAATAATTGAAGACAGTGAATAACTGAAGCTCGAAATCACGTCTTCAATGAATAATTGTAGCTCGAATGTGCGTAGGAATTGAATAAAGCACGAACTTCATTATTCACCATTATCTTTTAATAACACATATATATTTTTACCTGCTTTTACTAGTATTCCATCATTATTATGAATGCTCCTTTCACAGCAATTGTGTTTTTAAAAGAGTGAATTATGACATAATATCTGTTATTTTCATGGAATATAATTTTTTTGGTGGAAATTAAATAACTTAATTTTTATGATATTTTCAAGAAAACTTCACTCACGTTTAATAAGAATTTTGATAAAAGTATTTTCTTTTTCTCTCAATGGGGGAAACATCAGTTCGTTAGTTCTTAATTGGGAAACATTGAAGAATTTTGACTCCTGTTCGAATATTAATCGATTATAAAACTGTTTTATAATCTCAGAAAATAGAAAAAAGCAGTTTGTGCTTACAAATTTAATGTTTTCCTAAAAATTCAATATGAATTATTATATTTAAAAATTTATTGGTAAATAGTTTATCGTTTCGAAATAGCATTGTGAGTAAAACCTTCGTTATTCAGCTTCCAAACATGGCATTCCTTTTTATGAGAACACGATTTTGTTTTGGCTAGGGAGTTTTGAAGTTCGAAATTGCTCGAATTGAAATAAATGGCAATTTTCATTTTCAATTTTTTCTTGGACGGCAAAAAAGTTCTTTACCTCTCGTCAGTCGAGAAAGAAAGAGAACAGCTTCATTTTTTAAAAGTTGATACATACGCATTATATCATACATTTCAAACCGGTTTAAACCGGATTCTAGCTTTTCAAGGTTTTTTTTGGCCGGTAAAAAAAGTTTTGGAGCTGTTGTCAATCTCGGAAAAAAAAAAAAAAAGGCATCGTATTTTTTATAAGTTGACATTTGTGCATTAATATAATCACATGATCAAAAAAACTCTCACGTGAAAAATGCGAGAGCAGACTTCAAAATTTTATTTTATGTTTTTTTAATTAATCATATTTAGCAGCAAAAAAATTATTATTTTTTTAAAATTCGTTTTTGTTTTATTTCTTTTTTTGTTACGCTATAAGATTCAATATTCATAATATTCGCTAGAATAATATATAATATTCTTCAGGAAAATTAATTATATACATTATCGTTATCACCATAAATTTAATTAAAAAACTGTTGAAACTTTTTAAAACATTGTAAACACATAATTTCACATTTTGGTTTGAATATGAAATACAAATAGAATAATATGAAATTTCATTTGAAACATCCAACAATTCTATTAATACTTTGTTCCCATAAATTTCCTTTTTTTCTTACGAACATCATTTTCTCGAGGAAAAATGAGACAACTTCTTGCGAATGCAACATTTGGTCTCCCTTTATGTGAATCATAAATCTCAATTTAGGATTCCGCGCATCTTCAGAAGCGCTTGGCGAGATATTCGGGATCCGCGCCAATATTGTTTGTTGTGACGGCCCATCATTCAGATCTATATCATATGCAGACAGGTTGGGAGCAATTGTATTTTCCTCTCCCTGCGGCTTTCCTCTGAAGAAGTTAATTTGTTTAATGTGAGAAGAAAAGTATACGTACGAAGTACGTCTGTCTCAATATGTACTAAGAATCCCGAAAACCCCCCGAAATTTTCTGTCATATTCTCCGACAAAATTATACGTATTGGACATACCCACAAATACCGACTTTTCGGAAAAAATACACCTATTGACCTACCGTTACGAGAAAAATCCTAGTAACCTAAAAATAGGGGTCAATGGAATTGGAAACGATATATTCTATTACATTTTGGCGGTGAAGGTGTATTTCATTTGGCGCTAAAAGAACCGGTTGGTAACAGGATATCTGCATCATCACAACGTAATGAATTTCTCGCCTTATGAAGAACCTTTAGTTATTGTGATCTGTTTCAATGCCTACTCCCCGCCTTCCTTAGACTCGTCTATTTCCGGCAACATTGTTCAGGGTTTTTCTCGTGACGGTAGGTCAGTATGAGCTTATTCATGCCACATCGAATTGGCAGTTAGTTATATTTTGATTGAATGCCCAGTTTTTGACTTCCATTGCCACCATTTTTTTTTCATTCAAAAAATGTGACTCTCCCAGAATTGCTGGAAAAGAATTATCATCCAGATATTTTTAAATTTTTAATTGCTATACAATTTTTATCATATTTAACTTAAACAATATCCATTTTTATTTGTTTTTTTCAAAGATGTCATATTTTGTCTTCGTCTGGTTTAGCTTTTTAACATTAATATATACATAAAAATGCATAATTTTATATGAAGTTTCAAGCATTAACAATGTTCTAATTTTTGCGATAAGAATGGCGCAGTATGGCCAAGAATGACCCTCGTGTCAAAAAACACAAATCATCCAACCCCCCCCCCCCCCAAATTTTCAGTCATATTTTATAATAAAGACCATATCTTCTTTCCTCTGCATAAAATAGTGGACTTTGGATAAGTCCAAAAGTTCTTCGCATGGCATTGATGAATGATAGTTAATAAACAGGGATATTTTGGCTTGGATTTTTAGCATTTTCACCGATTCTAACGCCAAAATATGCATTTTGACGCCTTTTGTTACATGTAAATGTATTGATATACGAATGTTGGAACTTTAATAGTGGCAACTATTCGTTTACATTGAATACAAAAGCGATTCATGTCCCCATGTTTAACAGTTCTTTAATATAGTCTCCAGCATTGTGTACAACCCATTTCCAACGGTGTGGAAATCGCAGAACACCTGTAGCAGTGCTTCTTCTGTTTACAGTTCGAATGAACCGATCTAACTCAGCTAGAATCTCTGGACTGTCTATTGTGGCAGAGCGCTATGCTTTAGGATGGAACAGTTGGACACATGAATCAGCATAACTTTCATATTGCTGGGATTCTGAAGAAATTTCGAAAGTCTAGGTGACCTGTAATGACACCATTCGTTTGATTGGCGTTTCAGTTTTGGCTGGTAAGATCTGGCTCGAATCTCATCAAGTGTAATGATACTATTGTATTGCCTCTGCTGCCACACATTCAATTTTTATCCAACTTTGTCGTTCTTGTTTTGAAAACATCCTGACGCCACTTACTATAGACCGCAAGCTAATACAAGGATTAGTTCTTTGCGTCACTCCGCATGCGCGTGACATATTAAGGATGAGACTTTTTGCTGAGAGGTAAGGTAGGTATGTAGCCAACATGTGGTATATGTGACATTCTTTGGTTTGGTTGCATGGCGTTTTTACAGCAATGTTACCACTATTAAAGTTCTAAACCTTTTAGATGTCATTTCAAAGAACTATTAGGACTTTGTTTTCATTGGGTTTTCATTTCAACTCATCTACAATGATTAACTTGTTTTTAGTTTTATTATTTTGTTTGTTGCATTACCCTTTTTACTTTTCTCTTAACTTTTTTTCTTTTGCAAAATCGTTTTATTTCTTTTTTAACTTTTCTGCGTAATACTTTTTTCCATTTTTCAGTGATTAATTTCATAGAATTTACTAAAAAATGAACTGACTGTTTAGTTAATAACAGGCAATCTTATAATTTTTTAGTACTATTCGTTACCGTCTTTAATATTTTAACTAGGAACTAAGATTTATTTTTTTAATTCGAGCTCATCGAGATGAATAAAAAAAATGCTACTTAAGGCTGAGAGCAAGAATGAGTTTTATTATTATTTCGTAGCAATTTTCAGGACAAAAATATGGAATTTCTATTTTTTTTTAATTCAGAGAGTCAATCTGTTTGATAAAAACATATTATTATTATTATTATTAACTGTGCATTATTTCGTATCATATATTTCAAGAAATTTTTCGTTTTTGCTTTATTTCTCTTTCTCTCTTTTGATTATAAAAACAGATTTTAAAATTTTTCGTTTAAAGTAAACGCGTAAAATATTCGAAATTTTGTTGAAAGCAGATGAATGTTGTAGTTAAGGCATAAATCGAGAAGAAACAAAGTACTGAAATGTTTCACTAAAATTTATAAATACTCATATTTTACTTGTTTTATTGAAAACAGCATTTCGTAATTTGGAATGTTAAACAGAATTCATTTCTAAATGTTACATAAAAACGTTTTTTACTTTATTGGAAACAGCATTTCGTAATTTGGAATGTAAAAGAGAATTCATTTCGAAATGTTACATAAAATCGTTTTTTATTTTATTTTCCCATGATTCAAAAGAGAATAATAACTTATTTTATAAATAAAATGTATATATTGTATTAAAATTCGATTTACAAAATAACTTGGAGAATTTTTTTTTCTTTAGAATTAGTCATCGACTATTAAACTATACAAAATGAGTACATACATGTAACTTTCACATTGAAAATTATTTTCATTTTTGAGAAATTTAAATTTACGATGCTATGTTTCTTCTCAATCTGATTACTCATTTAAACTATCCGGATATACGTTCAATCAAATTTATCTTTCATTTATATAGAGATTTTATTCATCCGTTAAAAAATCGATAAAATTTGAAAATGT
>JAPMOQ010015521.1:2321123-2342422 GCA_026543055.1 Argiope trifasciata | reverse complement strand
TGTATAGAGACTACTAACTAAATTAAAATCTTACATATCACATATTTTAAAATAGACTTTATAAAATAAGTCAAACTGAAACCCAATAAAAAATCACAGTAAACCTGACAATCACAAGAATAAAATCAAATAAGAAGGAAGAAAAAGCACTCACTAGAAAAAACTACCTCACTAGAAAAAACTAAAAATTTGGCGTTACAAGATAGAACACCGTGCTAACACAAGATTTAAATTAAATAATAATGAACAAAAGTTATTTTCCCTTTAAATTGTTATATATTTATTGAATCGTAAAGTACTCAGGATTGTTATACATGGAATAAAACATAAGGCAAATGGCCTCCACAGCTTTACTAAAGCATACACGCTCTTTTGACGAAATTTTCCACGACTGTTTTGCAGAAATGTGACTGACTTTCGTTGAAGCAACGTTGAATTTTCCCCTTCGATGCACACGTTCTCTAGGGTTTGTTGGCATAAACCTTTGGCTTCAAATAACCTCATAAAAAGAAATCCAATGGTGTTAAGTCAAACTATTTAAAAGACCAAATATTATCAAATTTTCGAACTGCGATCGCCAGACTTTCATTATTTTTGAAACATTGTTTTGCTTTTGATTAATTCAACTTTGTTAGCCGTAATTCGAAAATTTCAGAATTGGTTCCCTAGATCTAGTGATTTAACACCATTGGATGCCTTTCTATGGAATTATTTGAAGTTAAAGGTCTATGCCAATTACATGCATGCCACAGAAGGAGGAAATTCAATGCTGCATCTACGAAATTCAGTCACATTTATGCAAAATGGTCATCGAAAATTTCAACAAAAGAGTTCTTGTGTATTATTCCACTCAAAACCCTATACTGTGTTCTTTACGATTCAATAAAAATATAACAATTTAAAGCAAAAAACAGTTTTATTAATTATTTAATTCAAATCTTGTGTTAACACGTTGTTCCATCTGTAACACTCTATTTTTACTAACCCTAAACTATTAGCTGTCAGATGTTTTCTTTAATAGGATTGCAAACACTTTACTGCACGAATAGTTGCAAATGCAAATCTTTCATTAATTTTAAGGTACCCTGTACCAAATTTAGTGTGTCATGTCTGTTTAAGTAATTCTTAAAAAAAACAACAGATTATTAACAAAATAATTTAAGTAATGTAAAATTAACATTAATTAAAAAAATAGTAATCTCCTATTAAAATCCAATTGCGATTCCCTTTCGTCTTCATGTTTTGTTAATGATTTATAAATGGAAAATTAGATAATACGGAATCTCAGAGTAGCTAATAGTGCTCGAATTAAAGATTTTCTCCTGAAATTTAATTAGTTTTTTTGATGATTACTTTTTTGTTGCATAATCCCTTCATTTTGACTTTTTTTCTTTATAATACGTTGTTTAATTCATTTGTTTGGTTACGTTGTAAAAGCAATCTATTCTTTAAAAAAAAGCGCAGAACTCTCAAGATTAGGGAGTTTTATGTTTATTTTTGCCCTTAATTTCGTATTTATTGAATTCTGTCTTATTTAAAATGCATTCGTTTCGCATTTAATTAACTTCAAAGCTTTCAAAAGATATGTTCTATCAGAAAGTAGAATCGCATGATTTAACATTTTTAGTTCAATTTTCATTTGCGGATGTTGATAATTTTTAACAAATATTACTTCTGAATTTGATTCTGAAAGACATTACGATTTTTTTATATTATAATTATTATGTTTTTCCATGTGTGTCTTTATGTATGCTTTAGATGCGTGTTTCCCTACAGGTTGATTACAAAGTTTTGTCATGAGGCTGCATTTATAATAAAAAAAAATCTCATGCAAGTTCAATATATTTAAATTGTATGGTTTTTGAGTTATCACATCTGTTTCTGAAAGTACAGACCAATAGACAGTCTATCTCTTATTGGATTTGACTCAAGATTCCTAAGATGTCTTTCTACAGGTGTTAAATCTTTATATATAATCTTATTTAACCGACTATCTTCTTTCCTTAATTATCGTGTTAATTTATATTCGAACATTCGAACAGACAGATGGTCTCCTTCTGAACAGAATGTACTCAAAATGTGACAGAAATCTCCCAATTTTGTGTAAAGACCATGTATCAAATTTCGACCTTCTTGCTCAAAGTTTTTGAGTTATCTTTGTTACAGACAGACATTTTCCAAAAATGTGTTTTTTTCAAACCCAGGTGGATCTAAAACGGGAATATTAGTCAAAATACACTGGCGGAAAAAAATCCTAACAGCCAAAAAAATTATTGTAGAATAAATTTTTTTGTTTCGTTTATTAGTCTAGTAAGCATGTTTAATTGATTAAATTTTCAGGATCACAAGTTCATCCAAGCTCAAGAAAATCCATTTAAAATGTGAAAAGTTGTTACATTAATAGCTGGTGTAACCTCCCGAATTTTGAATGCAAACCTGCAAACATGTATGCATTGTGTCATACAGATGCCGAATGTCACTTTGTGGTATGGAGTTCCAGGCTTGTTGTACTTATTTTGTCAATACTGGGATAGTCAGTGATGGTTGTGGATGATATTGGAGTTGTCCTCCAATGATATCCCATACGTGGTCAAATGGAGACTGGATATCTGGTGATCTCGCAGGTCAAGGTAACAAGTCGACACTCAGTAGAACATACTGCATTACAACAGCTGTATGAGGACGAGCATTATCTTGTTGGAAAACTCCTCTTAAATGCTGTTCATGATTGTCAGCACCGCAGGTTGAATCATTATACTGAAGTACAAATTTATAGTCAGTATGTTTGGGGTAACCACGAGAGTGGTCCTGCTGTCATAGGAAATTGCTATCCAGACCATGACTCCATATGTAGGTCCAGTGAGTCTAAACCACAGAAAGTTTTGTTTCAGGCTTCCCACGGCCTCCTTCTGACCAACACACGGCCATCACTATCAGCAAAGCAGAACCTGCTTTTATCAAAAAAAAGCAACAGATCTCCATTCCAACCTAAAAAGAGCTCTAGCTCGCCACCAGTCGTGTTGCAAAAGGCAATGGCTTGGAGTCATTGCCTTTTGCGACGCCACTACCTCTTCTACTGACTCCAAGCCAAAAGGCAATGGCTTGAAATCCGTGGAAGAAACGTTACAAGGCGGCAGGCCAGGAACTCTCTTTAAAGTAACCGATTTTCAATAGTTCGTTGTATCACTGTGATATCAACTGCAGCTCAAATTTCTGCCAGAGTTGCAGTAGGATGCGCCAGAACAGTACGCCGAATATGGCGGTCTTCCCTCTCAGTAGTGCCACGTGATCACCCTGAAACTGGTCTTCTTGAGACAGTACCATCCCTTGACCTCTGCTCCCAACAATCATGCATAGTGGATACATTGCGGCCTAGTCTTGGAGCAGTTTAGTCAAAGTTAGCTCCTGCGCCACTAACAATAACAACCAACTGACCAACCAACCGGCCTAGTCCTTCTGCAATATCTCTGAAAGAAAATCCACCTTCTCTTAGTCCTATTACAAGACCTTTTTCAAACTCGGTGAGCTGCTGATAATGACTTCTTCGTCTTCTTCAAGATATTCTTGGTTAACATCGACTCAATGCTTCACATTTTAAAGATAAAATGCTCTCACGAATTTAATAGCACCCGATTAAAGAAAACTTGATTTGCATGATCTGAGTGGCGCCTCTAGCTCCACACTTTTTCGAGAAACGTGAAATTTGAATCGATGTCATCATTCAAATGTTTAAACACGCCTACCAAATTTTGTTTATCTAGCACAAGCCTTTCTTGGTGTTATTTTTCCGTCAGTGCATCTTGTTCAAAACTTTTGACGATTTCTTCACTTTCTCTATATTACGTATACGAGAAAGTAAAAATAATTTTGTTTCCCGTGTTTGTTTAATGTTGGAAATGATGCATGGATTTAAAACATCTGCCTAAATAAATAAAACATGATAATTTAGAAATACATCTGAGGACTATAATACATATAATAATCTTAGTAAAGTCAATTACTTATCTATTTCGAAGTTTAAAATTTTTTTACTGATAGGCGAAATAACATTTATTAAAAATGTAATTTCATGATAATTTTTTTTTATAATTTCTAATAACCCGGAGAATGAACCACCATTGAGTATGTGTTATTTCTAAGAGATAAGGTATTAGTTGGCTGGTCAGTCGTGATTAAAAGGGAACACTTTCTGTCATAGAATTGCCGAAAAACATACTGCTCAGATTTAGGCTTGGTCTCCATTCTTTATATATCTGAATCCATCGAATTTTTCCAATTATTGATAAAGGAAACATATGGATTTTTTTTGTCGTGTCCATGAGAGTCGAAACTAAATATGTCCATGAATTTTGAAAATTTCTTCTGCGACTTGCTTGATGTTGTCTCCATACGGATCTATCATAGTTGGCAGTACACCAATCTTTCTCAGGCTGGCGCTCATAGCCGGACACTCGTAGATGTGAGTAGGCGTAAGCTGTGTATCAGGACAATGATCACAGCTTCTATAGATCTTCATGCCCTCTCCATCGATCTTCATACCCCTGTGGTGTCCGGTTCTCAGCCTAGTTATGGTTTTAATAGTAGATCTGTTCGCAGTTATTTCAGAGAGAAGATGTTTGGCCTGAATGGATTTTTCTCAAAGTCTATATCTGGCCACTGCATTCGCATCTTGAAGAGAAACATCAGAGCAGCTAGAGTTGAGGTCTCTGCCCTCCTTGGCCAACCTGTCCGCAGTTTCATTTTCTTCTATATCAACGTGTGCTGGAATCCACTGGAGGTCACATGTCTTGTTAATAATCTGAAGATCTTGAAGACAAGAGATGATTTCTTGGGTGTAATAAGAATGTCCTTTTAGAATTGCTTGGAGGGCGGCCTTTGAGTCACAAAAGATTACTAGGCCTTTTGCCTGCTGGGAAGCGGGAAGGGTCTTATAGATATTAAGCGCCACCAGAATTGCCCTCAGCTTACATGGATTTATTGAAAATAAAATATAAGTGATGGAACAGAATTTCAATTTTTTTAATGCGAAAGAAATGCTTCTTGGCTTCTTAGGCATAGATCTTTTGTTGTATTGTACTGTGTTTTATCTTTGGTTTATTTGTTGCTCGTATACGCAAAATATTTGCTATATTTGAAATAAAGTTTCCTCATTAACTGTAATATTAGAAATATCACCATCTCCCATCATTGAAATAATTTCAATTATAATTAAATTATCATTGAATATCATTAAATTATAATTGAATTATTTTTCGATTAAATTAAAAATACCGAATCATTTATTTAACAAGTAAAAAGTTTATAAGAGTTATTTCTAAGCCAATATGCTTAATAGTGGTGCTTGTAGTCGCACATGGTGTTAATGTGGTCGAACATGGTGCAATTACCAACTGCGAATTTTGACATTTTACGGCCCTTGGAGTTGTATATTATGTGATCTCTCATTTAATTAACTAGTTTATTTAGTTTCTTATTTGTAATTAAATCAATATGCTAATTATATTTTATTTTAATGATTTCGCTGGTATGTATGTATTACTATTTATTGCGATTCATGGTTGCATATTATTCACATTTGCCTAAAATGTTATTAAACAAGATATTAGTTATTTATAAATACTGTAATAAGAAAGCATTATGCAATTACTCACACGTAAATCTGACTAATTATACTTGATAAAATATTGTTCTAATATTCGATAACTTAGATAATTTTCATGTTTTACAAATGACTCATTTGGTAACATATTAAAAATATTCCTTCAATCGGAATGTTTGCAGCTCCTTTTTATTTTCTCATGTGTGGAGAATATGAAGTAATCGTCAAAAATTACAAATGCGAGATTTGGACTACGTGTTTACCTTCGAAAAACTCTTTTTTGGAAATTGTCTGCCTGTCTGTTTATTACTGAAGATAACTAATAAATATTGTGAGTGGAACGGGTGAAATTTTGTATAAGGTATTTACAATTTTCTAAATTTACTAAATTTTGAAATTTTCAGTAAAAAATAAATTTGCAACGAGCCCGTCTGTTCGAAACCAATATTCATTAACTACAAAACAAAGAGAGCTAAATAGATAATATTCGGTACACATGCTTAACATCTATTTTGTCAAATTTTGTTCTTGTTTCAAATATTTGACACTTGTCAGATTTTGAATCAAATCCATCTAAGATTTGACTGCCTGTTTGTCTGTACTTTCAGAAACATATAAATGGGATAGTTCAAAAATGCAATGACTTAAACCTGTTAAATTTTGTATCCAGTTTTATGACTATTTTTCACAATTTTGTGCCAAACTTTGTTGAGAACAACGCGTCTAAGCCACAAACTCAATTTTAGAATACTATTAATGCATGCTAGGATTTATCGCCAATAAAGTCGCCCTGGACTTTGTAAAAACATTATATTCACGCAAAGACATATATGTATATGTATCTCACAACTATTTTTCGCCATTGCAATGCAATTATTTCGCAATGCCGTGTCTTTTCTTATTATCCTATAAAACATACGTTTCCTTTATGTGGGGTTATGAAAATAAAAATCTGAGCAATTATGACTTTTCATGGCCTTGCCTAAGATATACAATTTTAAGTACGAATTCAAGAGGGGGGATAGCACTTCTATTGGGAACTTATTAGTTTTGAGAAGACACTACCTGATAATTGAATTCTTGATTTACTTACGGACAAATATAAACGTCAAAACTCAACAGAGAGTTGATACAGATTCTCCAAAATTTTTTAGTTTAAGCGCCATTTGTTAATTATCTCGATGATTTGCAAAATTATAATTATACAAAAATAACTTTTGCATCATTCCAAAATTTAACAAAAATGCCGTATAATTTTTATTGGAATTTTATAATGTTTGAAAAATATTTTTGCATTATTTATTAGTTGGTAAGAATAGTTTTCTCTGATGCGATGAAATTCAGTATTTTATTAAATGTTTAATGAGTTCGTTTTCTTCCTTTTTTTAAAAAAGCAAAAGCAGAAACGCTGTGTTCCATATATGTTGAATTTAAATGAGGAATAACAAAATGAAATTGTAATACTGTTAAAGATAACATGTAATTCAGAGATGCCTTACCTAAATAGCCACTCTTTTAAGAACAGTATGGTGTCAAAGGACTTGACAGCATTTAGATGATTCATGTGCGAGTGCTAATCCAAAAAAAAGTTTACTAGGCAAAAGAAAAATGCTTTATCAACAATAAACACAGGATACAAATGATAATTAAGTGATACATGTCGTTAAATTGTTTATTGGTTTTTAATTTTTAAATTTTAAATGGATACATTGTTTGTAACAATGTTTTTAATATTCTGAAAATATTCAAACTTATCCATCAAAAGAGTCAACAGTGTGATTTTTATCAATTTTAAGATCAAATTAAAGAATTTTTTTTCGAATATTTACTCAATATAAATACGAGATGTGATCAAAAACAAAGCAAAGGAACTCTTTTTTACTGAGCAAAGGAAAAATGCTTTATTAACAATAGACACTAAATGCAAATGGTAATTAAGATGGTAAAGTGGCAGTCTTTTCTCTACATAATCACCAAACCTATTAAGGCATTTGTCACACATTTGGACCAATTTGCTTAACCCTTCTTGGTAATAGATTCATGGTTAATGAGCCAGTTCTCGGCACCTTTTTGAATATCATCGCCTGATATGAACCTTGTTTCGGATGTTTCTTCAATGTCGCGAAAAGGAAATGGATACTGGAATCCAAATCGGATCTGTAGGGGGGAATGGCTCCGGACCTCCCACCTAAACGCTTCTAGAAATCTATCTGCCCGCTTCAAAAAACGATACCGTTTTCGCCAACTGTAGTCTATTCATTGCCCTCCTCTGACTTCACCGATTTGTCTGTGAATGTCCGATGGGACACATTCTTGGCACATATAAATCGTATCACGGCTTGTACCTCTGTGCGAGACCATTACTCTAGACGTCTTGCCATTACTGTCGCTGCTTCAGGTCTTAGTACTAATACTATCTACTCGAACGACCAGTCTAAGACAATTAGCGCTATGTGTCTCCAATCTGGGTAGCAATATTCCCATCCATAATTTATATTTTCCAAATACTGCTGCTTGTAAACGTTTTTGGATCACTCATCGTATTAATAAACTGAACAGGCATAAGGCTATTAACATAAGATGACAATAACGCATATTTTAATTTAATTCTTAAAAAGAACTTGGTTGAGATAATTATGAACCTTAAATGATGCATCGGTAACTTGATTGGAATTATTTACAACCTGTATTTCTCGTGAAACATCGACATATTAGAAGCAATTAGTATATCACAAAAACTGTTATGATTTCGATTCGGCAAATCGTTTGAAATTCACTCATGGGCAAATATTCTAAAACAGGTATCGATGCTTATGAATAACAATTTGTTCATAAAATGGAACTCAATCGTATGTTGTCTAGTAGTAATTAATTTTTGATTATAGGAATTATGTTTGGCTATCAAAACAATCTTTAATAACTTTCGCTTTCTCCAGTTTTTATTTTAAATAAAGAAAACATCAAAAGAACGAAAGAAAAAAATTGATTTCTCTAAGACAAAGTAACGAAATTATTATTTTCTTTGCTACATTGCCCCTTCCTTTTATTTTCCTGAGCAGCGAACGATTTAATTTGTTTGCGATTGTAATTTTAAATGTAAAAATATTTTAAGCAAACAATGCCAGATGATTTTAAGGAGTGCTGTTTTATTTCATTTTTGAAGAAGGAAGGCTGGGCTCTAAATTGTATTTGAAGTTAGTGTCTAGTTGTGGAACAAGTCCATTTTCATCTTCATTTTATTTTTTATTTTCTTTTGAGTTCGTCCGTTTAGTCTTTGTTGTTCGGTGTGTTCGATTTCCCCCTGTAGTCCGTCCTGTGGGCAATTTCATATGTGTCAGACTGCTTTTGTTCTATGAATCATAAAAAACAACAAAAAAAAAAAGCACTTCAATTTTCTTTCCCTTCATTCGTTCTTTTCTTTTTACTTAACATGGGAATGTTGTGTGTGTAGAAAGGGGGGAGGGGACTGGAAGTTTAAGTTAAAGTGGATTTCTTTTGTTTCTTAGTTTTGCCTGTTTTTAAGTAGATAAGCAGGGTTCATATATTTTTTTCTTCTTATTTCATATATTTTTTTTCTTTTTCTTCATTTCAGTGAATATTTTTTTGAAAAGACATGTAGAATATATTTTCTTCTTGGAAGTATTTGAAACAATAATAACGCATTATATTGATTTTTAAAAAAAATGCAAACTTAATAATCACATAAAGAATAGTTGAAGGAAAACCTGCAAAAAGAAGATATAACTATTTCGAAGGTGGTTGGTAGAAGGAGAGGAAATTACATGAACTACCTTGTGGGGAAGAAACCCTTTATTGCTTCGCGAAAAAAAAAGTAGCTCTAATAATTTGTTTTTGTGTTGTTATAGTTATCCCTTTCGTTAATTTGTATAAAAATTAAAATATATCCAGGTGTTACCTTCATTTTGTTACTATTTTATTTCTTTGCACTCGGAAAAGTAATTCGATGCATAATTATTGACCTAGTACAAAGTTTTGTTTATTGGCTAAAATAAATATGCATAATTTGAAAAATAAATGGGCTTAATGGTTTTAAGTCGTATTTGTTTGATGAATATTAATCTACATCTTTTTACCATTATGTATGCTTTTTTAACAATCAAAATTGAAAAATAAATACATAAAAGATCAAAAGGACGAACCATCTTTAATGGTGATGTAGAGGCAAGGAGTTTGTATTAAACAATATTTAATAACGCCTTTCCACTCCTTGTTAAAGGTCACAGTGAAATATTGTTGCACAGTACAATATACGGGTATAGGTATATTGTACTGTGTAACAATTAAAATTGGGAAATTTGGTGCGAATAAGGTTAAAGTTTCCTAAAATCAAAGTACTATAATTTGCAATAAAATGTCAAATATAAGGATATGAAGAAATATGCTGGTGAAAGTAGGATGACGATCTAATGATTAATTTTCGTGCTGTTGTAGTTACTATTTCGTTAATTCATTGTAAAATTGAGATAGCTCCAGGTGTTACTTTCATTTTGTTACTTCTTTAATATTAAGCAACCTTTAGTAACGCCATTCCACTCCTTGTCACTCTTCAGGGACTTCTTTACTTAAGGTGAGTACAAGTGTCCTGATCCCGAGGTTTCCAGGGATCTTCACTTTTTATGCTTATTCTTCTACGTCTTGCTTCCAATTCTAAGGGTACCATTCCATTACATGTGGTGAGGGGGGGGGAGAGTGCCAGCTCGGGTGTCGTCTTCCTCATCTGACCGCGGCGCAAAACTACGAGGTCCGACCTAAAATAGCCAAAACGTTGCTTTACAAAGGAAAGTTAATATATAACTAAAAAAATAACAAACCTTTCCATTGCAATATAGAAATACCTCGGAGATGAGTACTTCGAGTGATCCTGAAGATTTTTTGGGATATAATGTCAGTGAAGGATTAAAAACATCTGATGAAATTCATGCTCCGATTCCTAAAGCACAGAAACCGAAGAGAAAATATCATTCCAACAAAATTCAAAAATCTGTCATGTTCTTAATTCACATTTCAATTGAATAAATCGCTGTTTGCATAATTTCATTTTGAATTTTAAACTTCTTCGCATTTTTTTCCTTTTATAAGATTTTGAATATTTTATCTGGTAGTTTTTAGCATTCAGTGGGTTTAAGCTAGTTATTTTCCTATAAGCTTGTTTTATTACTGCATGCCATAAATTAGAATAATAATTTTAAACTTTACTGCAGTTGTGTTTGGCGTAGCTTGGCCAAATTTGGCTCTTGTGCCATTAACTCCAAACCAACAAATCATCCATTCTTTCTCACTATTATAATGAAATATTGTTACAAATTGTATTGTATTTTATTTGTGAAACTAGGTGTAATGCAGCAGGTTTCTTGGAAATAAAATAATTTAATTTTCTGTAAAACATCAGATTCAAGTGTATAAAGAATCATGCTTGTATAATAGAAAATTCACTCACAATAAAGCACGATCTGTAACTATATAACATCTCGAATGCAAATATTACCAAACGTATTTCGCCGCACTCAATTTTGAAACTATATTCTTAATCAAATACCAGCCTTTTACAGTCTACAGACTTGAAAAAGTGAACTTTCTAGACTTTCCCTTCTACTTCGAGAACCAAGATTCTTCGTGGCTCGAAATCTCGAATTTCCCAAATAAGCGTTTGATATCCAATCGCCTTGTCAGAATCATCACAAATGTTTGTTACCAAACGATAAGTTCTTTTACGGTGGACTGCAGCTAACATAAGAGGAGGGGGTAGCGTCCATTGATAACATATCCAGGGGTCATTAACTTTCATATGGAAGAAAAATTAGCGAAATAAATAAAATAATTGTAGCAAGTGGACTCATCACATTTCTCCCTTCCCCTTAGATAATATACAGTTCAATTTTTCAAAGATATCTCCTGAAAATGGGGAATTGTGGTGGTGTATAGGTGACTTCTTATTTAATATGACATTAAGAGGCATCGATTGCATGGTGGTAAGCTCTTGACTTTGGAACCGAAGGGTTTCAGGTTCGAGACCAGATTCCTCCGAAAAATCGAGGTCCGCCCCAAAATAGCCCTAGTGTTGCTTTACTACGGAACGTTAATATAACCAAACTAAACCTTCGAAAATCCGTCATGTAGGTGGGCCTGGTCTATGTTAAATACGTCGGACCAAACATAATCCTGCTTGTATGGTGTGGAAGTTTGGGGAAGGTCTGCCAGTTTAGGTGTCTTCCACATCATCTGACAGCAATTCAAAATTGAGATCCGTTCTAAAATAAACTAATATTGCTTTAAAATTGACGTCAGTATCACTAAATTAACCTACAAAGACGACGAAATCGGAGCATTGATTGTAGCTTGAGAACCAATTCTCTGCTTTAATCCATTTTTTTAAATATGAAAAGTTTTTTTCATTAAATGTTTATTTTTTATCTGAATTTCAATATTTAATATTTTTAAAACGCCGCACAATATTTAAATTTCCAATACAACCTTAAAACTCTAAATTAAGACATTTCCTTCCTCTGACGATGAAGATCCTAAATTCCGTGAAGCAACTTTGCCTACGACTCTACGCATCACAAATTAAATTAGAATCCGAAACAGTTGGGGTTGGTATCGAAGGAAAGAAAAAAGAAGGGCCTAAACGAATAAGAGCGCTTTAATGACTATATTTTTCTTCCCGGAACAAAATTAAAGCCAAGGTCGCCGGGAGTTTTGGTCGTTAAGCCTTCTAATTATTTTGTCCCCAATCAAGCTATCGAAGGGCGTACGTGTAAAGAAATTTATGATATGTATCAATTAATTCCGACTCAACCGATGACATGGGGCCCGAGTTAAAAGTAATTGCCGTTTCATTAATTTTTGCTGGATTATAATTTCAAATCGCATTACATGATTTTATTAGGAACGTGGGAAATTACTTGCATGAACTATGGGTATTGCGCAATAGCATAGATAGTTTAAGTTTACGATTTTTCTTGCATCCTTTATTGAACTTGATAAGACATATTTGAGTATTTCTATGACTTTACTCATTGCATATTAAGCGGCTTCACATTAAAAACATGGTAATCCAAATTTCATATTTCATCACGTTTTAAATTAAATATCATGCCATTGATATATTTTAGGCGAATTCTTTTATTTAGTTACTTGGTGAATATAAAATACAAAAGCCTCCATTTATTTTAATAGGATCTTTAACTGCGCAACATTCATGTTTTCACTTATCACATCAAGTGTTAACTAAAATAAAACCGGTGTCTTGTCCCAGGGGTAATCCGTCTTCTCCATGATCTGTGCTTCCCGGGTTCGAGTACTACTTCTGGAATGGTTGTTGTTTACCCTGTTTTCTGATGATGATGATGATGATGATGTTGTGCCCATGTTTCCACTGAAAGAGGATGCATTAGCTTCTGAGGGTAAAGACCCCTGAACATCCAGAGGGTAGAAGTCTGACTTCTAGCTCATATGATGATGATACACACATTCGCTTGCACAATCTCTTTTTAAAGAGGGACACATTCATACAACTTCAATACATTATACAGCCGACCACCTCGTCACCACTGAACTTAGCAGTTTCCACAGGATTACATTCCTACAACTCACACATAGAATACAGAAGAACAAGCATGCCCGAACCGGGACTCGAACCCGGGACACCCAGATCACGGGGAAGACACGCTATCCCTATGCCAGGACGCTGGCACTCTGTTTTCTGTTTATGAGGTATGTGAAAGAAACCCCTTGTAAAAAAAGTGGTTGGGCAAACGAATGTGTGTCATCTTTATACGAGCTAAAGTCAGACTTCTACCCTCGGATGCTCAGGGGTCTTTACCTTCAGAAGCTACAATACCAGACTTCCTCTATCTCTTGGACTTGGTTTGAATTAGTGTTCAATCTAAGAGAGGATAAGCAGTAACTACAACTTAAAAAACCACCTATCAAACACAGTATGCAAATAGAAAGTATTTTGAACCAGCATTCCATTTTCCAAACTTCCATGCCACATCAATTGGGCAGTCTGTCAACCACGATAATACATGTAGCATGTGTCCGACCCATAGAAGGGAGAGAATCCGTCAATTCATCACGTGGTCGCTATTTAAATTTCTTCTTGAAAATACTGCTCGCTTTTGAACCGCAAAAATGATAAACTGGTATTGCTTTTATAATACATACAGATAAGCCTTCACACTGTTTTTTCATTGACAAATCATCAAAGGACTACCACCCGATTAAGAAAATAGCTTTTCAAAAAATAGTTTCGTGCATCATGCTTGAAAAGCTTTTCATATTTGTATCTTCTACATAATGTTCGGTAGAAAATATAAAAAAAGGGAGAAGATTTGCTAGAAAATGAAAAATATAAAATAACATAAATATACAAAACTTTGTAATTCTTGTTTTATTTAAAAGTACTTTTTAAAATGTAAGAAAAAAAGTTTTATGTACAGCTACATTCTTTTTCGAAACCTTCGCTGACGTTTAAATGAAAATTGTTTCCACTTACTTTATACAATTAAAAAATTAAATTTAATAAGTAATTTAATTAAATTTTATGTATACCACTCACTCTTACTCTCCGTAAATTAATTTTATACCTAAACCATTTTGCAGAATAATTATTCTACAACTGCGTCGCGAAAAAGCTAAAAAATAGTCTTTTTTTCCTTCCTATTTTCTCGTATACAGAGTATAAAATAAGAAAGTGTTTTAATTGTCGAAACATTTGTTCTCGATGTTTTGAAGAATCGCCATATTTTGGATCGCCAGTTTTGGGTACTTTTCCGTTATACTGGCGAACGATGTCGCTAATGTGAGCCAAACGCGAGTCAAGTCGCCAAGAGAAGCGAATGACCAAAAAAAAAAAAAAATGTCGCCAGTGTGAACAAAACGAGAATAAAGTCGCCAGGTGTAACTACGTGAAATTGGACGTAATTTTGTATTTTTGGGGGACTTTTTGACGATTTTCCACTTTTTCCGACTAACGATTATTTGGCGACTTTTTTGGCAATTTTTTCGTTGCGCCAGTATAACGGAAAAGTGCCAAGTTTTGTCTACCTATTTATGTGTGAACATGATATTTCAATAGTGCACTAAGCGATTGAATGAATTTTGGTTCTCGAAATTAGTAAATTTCGGTAAAAAAAGCTGTGTGCAAATTAAAATTAATTCAAAATTGTGTTAAAGCATTAACCACATCATGGAAAACGCTAAAGAACAAGTTTAAAAAGTTGTTGTGAAATATCTGTAAACTTCAATCATTTGAAGTAAGTGACTAAATAGAGATTTTTATTACTTCAGAAGTGTAAGAAAGAAGGTTATTTCAAACTTACTGTCATCGGCGACATGCTTATTATCCAATAATATTAACTTCTTGCTGCTTAACGAGGGCTACGGTGACCTGGTGATAAGGTCTCGGTTTCGTAACTAGAGGTTTTCAGGTTCGAAACTCGATCCTACCGAAGAGCCGTCGTGTAATGGAGGGAGTGGTCTCTTGCACTTGAAATCTATCAGGCAAAAAGTCCTTCCTCTGGTATGCTGTTGAGTAGAGAAGAGGAAGCTAGCTCAGGTGTCGTCCTTGTCATCTGACCGTGGTTCAGAATTACGAGGTCCGTCCCGAAATAGCCCTGTAGTGTTGCTTTATTATGTAAATTTATCTTGTCATATGATGAGCCTGTAGTATATGATTAAATGTAATTTAATAGAATCGGTTTTTTACAAGTTACTGGCGGTGGAAATAAAAAAGTTTATATTATACAAAGTAAAAGTTTAAAATAAACTCTACATCGGAACTAATATCTAAAGAAAGCAATTTTACTCCGTATTTTAACGCTGGAAAAAGCATATGATTAAATGATTTGATGGAATAATAAAACTAAGTTTGAATTTTATTTGAATATTAAAGAAAATGTTAGAGATGATAAATAAAATTAAAGTATAAGAATTTGCTTTAATTAAATTTGTATAAAAGTTATATAATGAAAATGTTTTTGAATTTTAACGTAATGTAAAAATAATTAAAATATATTTTCGGAAGATATAGTTGAAAAACGGTATCAAAATAATTTAATTTTTAATATTTATTAGTTGTTTAATTTTTATTTGTCTATTTACCTGCTTAATTAAAGCTTGTAATTTTTATATTTTGTAGAGTTGAAAGCGTCTTTGAGCAACATGTACTTTAAATTTTTAGATACCTGATAAAAACAGTAAAGGCTAAACATTCACATGTATATATTAAATGAAAAATATTTCATACATTCTTTTTGATTACAATTAAATGAAATTTACTGCTTAGTAATTAGGAATTTTTTAATTTTAACTTTATGTGAATGGATGATTTCTGAAAAAGTAGATTATACAAAAAACTTTTTTTCTTCCATGAAACGGATATGAATTGCCAAAACTCAATCCTCTACTTTTAGAACTACCCATCATAATTCTGAACGAAGTTTGAAGAAGATTTTTTGATAAAGCAATTCACTGGCGGGTGTTTAAACAGAATTCCATTATTTCACTCTAAAATTATCAAATTTTATGTATTTTGTTGAACCAAAACTCTTCCCTCTAAGGTATTATACTTAAACCCCATCAAAATTTTTCTATAAATAAAAACGATCAAATCTCCATAAAAGCACGTACATTCTAAATATTCTTTCTTTATCTTTGCATTGTAAGATAAGATTTGATGACTTTTTGACCTTTTAAAGATAATTTTTCGGACTCCCGTGTTGTTCGGCATGCTACGTCATAGCTTATCTCTGACTCAGTCCATTGACGGACATAAAAGTTGTGGGTAGCAGGAGTTATCTGATAAGTATACCGGGTGGCCAGAAATAAAACACCCCTACTCTGACCTCCCTGGATATCGAACTACTCAGTGTAAAGGCTTGAAAATTTGTGGACATACTATTCAAAAAATGGGGAAACGGATTTCACGAAAAAAAAATTTAGTTCCAGAAATCACCAATAGGTGGCGCTGTACCACTGGACGTATGCTGAAAAGACACAAAAACACGTTTTAAACACATTTTATTTGAAAGTACCAAGCATACATGAAACAAGGACGTTATCGATGCAGGGAATGCTGCTCAATATGGTTCCCTTCCTGAAGATGTAAAATGTGAAGTCTGTGGACAGCTTGTTCAACTGCGGATCGTAACTGGTCATCTGAGATGCTTCTCACATGCAGACTGATACTCTCTTTCAAATCTGCCAAGGTTATCAGACGTTCTCGATAAACAAGGTTTTTTAAGTGTCCCCAAAGCCAAAAATCACACGGATTAAGATCCGGTGAACCAGATGGCCAAGTTGTCGGAAACGCGCGACTGATTATTCTGTCAGTGGTGAAATGTTGGCGAAGAAACTGTTGCACAGGGAGTCCAATGTGTGGAGGTGCTCCATCTTGCATAAAAGTAATGGTGTCAAGGCATTGGCGCTGCTGCAAATGGGGTACAACAAATGTTTCGAGCATCCTTTTGTACCTGTTGGCCGTCACGGTACATGTCTCAAGGCCATTGGAAGTAACCTCTTCGAAAAAGAACGGTCCAAGGATGAATGTGGCTGTGAATCCACACCAGACTGTAACTTTCGGTGAGTGGAGTGGAATCTCTTGGAAGGTACGGGGGTTTGTCGTGTCCCATATGCGACAGTTATGGGTGTTCACTGTTCCACTGAGGTGGAAATGGGCCTCATCGCTCCACAGAATCTGCCACGGCCACGATGCATCCACTTCAACTCTAGCAAGAAATGTCAATGCAAAGGTCAGTCGCATCTCCCTGTCTGTGGCCAGCAATTGTTGATTAGGGCGGATTTTGTACGGGAAACAATGCACCATTTTTCTGAGTACGTTCCACACTGTGCTATAGGGAACACCCAAGTGTCGTGACACTGCACGTGCACTACTGCAGCCTAAAACATTATCCATTGACTGTTCAACAATACCGGTGGCAACATCTTCAACGACATCTGAACGAACCGGTTTGCGTCCTCGACCAGGCTGAACTCCAAGATGTCCAGTTTCCTCGAATCGAGCGATCATTCTCCTGAGAGCTTGTGGAAGCAATGGTCCCTTACGCAAATCCTTAAGTCGGCGAAACTCTCGAAGTGCTGCTGGAGCATTTCCTTTATTCTCGTAAAACAACTTCACAAGCAAAGCGCGTTCTGGCAGCGTGACAGCCATCACTAATAAGAATGACATTCCCCACCTTTTAACTTCTTTTATACCCAGAACATGGCTTCTAACCATGCTTTATGCAAATTTTTCTGGTTACAGTATGAAATTGCAGTTACAACGGGAGTTCTAGCTTCTTTACTATTTTTATTTTCCATAAGGGGCAGAAAAATTAAAAAGGAAGCATGGAAGCATTCCATTCCGCATAAACATTTTAATTTTTATTATTATTTGTGTCTTTTGATCATAGTTCCAGTTGTGCAGCGCCACCTATCGGTGATTTCAGGAACTAATTTTTTTTTCGTGAAATCCGTTTCCCCATATTTTGAATAGTATGTGTACAAAATTTTGAGCCTTTACACTGAGTAGTTCGATATCCATGGAGGTCAGAGTAGGGGTGTTTTATTTCTGGCCACCTTGTACATTAGAGACACTAGAATAGCTGAATGAATGAAGCCAAGATAATGAAGCTTAACTTTTTTTTTTCCAGTTCGAACGTTTAATAAGCTGATTATTTCCCATTCAATGAAGCCGGCGCTGCGCTTATGTGTATGTGTAGTGGAAAAAAGGAGGCAATTAAGCCGCATTTATTTGTGCCATAAAGAGCAATTAGAGTTCTAGGGAAAGTATCTTAATGGTCGCAAATGCAAGAAATCAATGAAAGGCTTGTTTCGTAATGCCAGAAAGTGGGAGTTATTTTACATAAGTCTTGACTCTTCGTCTCGTGTGGTGTGACATTGCATTTTGCTGATAAATATAGATGAAATAAATATATAGAATTATTCAATACAATTGCATTTTATGAATAGGTAAACTTTCCTGTAAAAAACTTAATCATTTTGGACAATTATTGATTTTTCATGCCGTATTCATTTACATTTGTTACAAATAATCAAACTGGCCTGTAAAAAGTGAATTATTTAAAACAGTTCTTTGCTCTTGAGTTATGTTGTATGGAATTGCATGTTATTAACATATAAAGTTGAAATAAAAATATAGATTACTCAAAATAATTTTGTATTTAATACAGATAAATGTGCTGGCTTGAAAAGAGAGGAAATTGTAATAAATTAATTTTGACTTTTCGCGCTTCTTAATATGGAATTGCATATTTTTGATAAATATAGACAGAAAAATGTAATAGATATATAGAATTATTTAAAACGCGTTCATTTTGATTTGGTAAACTTGCCTATAAAACAACAAATTATTTTAAACAGTGTTTGATTCTTGTATTGTATTGCATGTAATTGTACGCTATTAATAAACATGAAAATTTATGCAGTAAATCAAAAATTGCATTTTTTATAAACAAGCAAACTTGCCTGTAAAAAGCAATAAATATTTTAAACAATTTTTGAATCTTCATATTGCGCTCATTCCTGTTCTGTTATATGGAAATGTATGTTATTGAACAAAATAAACATGTAAAATTATCTAAAACAATGCGTTCGTTTTAGATAAATAAGGTGGCTTGAAAAGAGCTGGAATTCTAATAAATAATACTTTACTTTTCATGTAGTGTATGTGCTACGAAATTGCATATTATTTTTCATCTTTCTTTCTCCATATTTATTAATATGTAAAATTATTCAAAACAAATTACATTTATTTTAAATGGGTAAACTTGCTTGTAAAAAGTAAAATTAGACATTTTTATTTGATACGCATTTTTTTCCCATTTATTTGATGTATTTAAAAGAATTAACTCTCTTATTAATTGAAATATATAATTATTTTTTAACATATTTTCGAAAATAAAAATAGTTGAAAAATGTTTGTTACTCAATAATTCAATGAAACACAGTTGCATTCTACTTTTGAATAATTTTTATAGAATATCTTTAAATTAAAAAAAGTTTTCTTTTTTAGTATTGAAATGAATAAAAACTGCTTGGAACCAGGCGAAAGATTCTGCTTATAGAGGTTTCACTATTTTTTTTTTTTTTTTGAAAAAGAAATTCAAAAATTTATAACTTTTGTTTTTAATTTTCCAAATTACCAACCAATAGACGAATTTTTTTTGTATTAAAAAAAGTTATGTGCTGCAAAAATAATGAAAATATCGTTGAAACCCTCTTGGGGGTATTTATGGAACTATTTTAACGACAATAAATTTGCCCAATAGCAAGTAAAAATCAGCGAAACATAGTCGTTAACCTTCACTAAGAATAAAGAATAATATATGTCTGTGTTTGTGCATTGACCCGTTACTATATAGATCAGTGATTCCCAAAGTGGTCTATATCGACCCCTAGGGGTCTATGACAACCTGCAAGGGGTCTACGTCAGCGGAAAAAAAATTTGGGGGTTCATGAAATGAAAATGGGGATCCACGATAGTAAATCTCAACACATACACTGATAGTACCTATTTACTCACATCATACTATCTTATAATATCAAAACATTTACATTATTCATAAAAGTACCTATGAAGTAAAAAAAATTTTTTAATATGTTTATAAAATTGTGTAAGCTGTAAGCTTATTTAAATAATTTTATTTTGCCCATAGATGACTGATGCCATGTCCGAATCTAAATATTGACTTTTTGCTTATGTTAGTTTATTTTATGTTTATTTCCTGTTACATAGATTTTACATAACAGATACGAAATTTCATTTTGAGTAGTATAAATTTAAATTCAATTAATAAATGTATAAATTAACATGTGTTTTTACTTTAAGTTTTTAACAGTAAACTTCACTACAGTTAAAAATTTACAGGAAATCAATATCAGGTAAGTAGGGGGTCTATTCAATACGGAAAAACATGGCAAGGGGTCTACGACACAAAAAAGTTTGGGAAACTCTGATATAGATCATTAGCTTTCAGAGTAACTATATTTGGCAGAGATAGTCGTATGTTTGTGAAGAGGTATTTGCACTTTAGAGCAATGTTCGTTAAATTTTAAGAAGAATCTATAAATATACATTAACGTAGTTCAGAAATCGCACTTATTATTTACTGTGGAATTGCAATATTCAAGTGCCAACAAATCATTAAATAGATTTCAAACTGCTTTATTTATTGAATATTTTTACAGGAACATTATACCCAACGCTTCGCTCTGCTAATTTATAGAGCTGCAAAAGAGAAATATTCTGGAGATGTTTCACCGTCTTACCAAAAAGTACATTCAATCAGAGGAAAGAAGATGAAAATAGAATAAAGAAATAGACTTCAAACAAAAAGTTTAATCCATCAGAAAAATAGGTTTAAGCATCTCGAGATGAGTAATCGTAGTAAGGTTTCAGATTTATCAATGATTTCTCGTTAAGCTAATCAAAATCATGCTAATCACCCAAAAACTCGTTTGAAAACCGCTATTGTAGTTGAATATCAAAAAATAGTAACAAAAGGCTTTTAGAAATTTAAAAAAAAATGGTGACAAATCGCATGAAATTATTTGAATTTTAGCGATTATGCATTAGTTTTAAGTTTAGTGATATTGTTTTGACTTCCTCATAGAAATTGTTATTCACATTTTCTAAAACAATGATATAAAAAGCGAT
>JAPMOQ010015521.1:2294805-2321113 GCA_026543055.1 Argiope trifasciata | reverse complement strand
CACACACACTAATTTGCTGCATAGTTTGAATTCATGTATTTAAGTCTATCAAATAACAAATTAACCACTTAGCAATGATTAACTGGGCGAACGAATTGTTTTAATTATAAATCAAGTTGAAATTTTGTTTACTCGCCATAACTTCCGAGGATTTTATTAGAGAAAAATTTATATACCATTTAAAAATGCGAAGAATTTTTTTTGATAATATCAATTTTACATATAATTTTGCAGATTTTTTAATTAAATTTTCAGGATTTTTTAGAAACATTTTACACTTAAGTGTTAACAATATATTTCATTGTGTTGTTAAAATTAAATAACTTTCAATGCTTGATTAAATATTTAAACATTTTTTTTTCTTTTCTCATTATAAGTAAAGGAAAAAAGATCATTTTAAACGTTTTTAATAGCCATTTGATTTCCAGTTAGTCGATTAAATAATGGGCACAAAAAGATTATTCTGCTTTAGAATATTTTTTATAACTACTGTCCTAATTTTTACTGCTATTTAAAACAAAGCTATTTCCATAAGGCCCAGCCATATCTATGTCGTAAAAAAATGCAAATTTATTTTCCGTTAAGCGAATGGGGTGTGTATAAATCAAATTTTATTGGAAGGTTTAGGAATATCTCGACGAAACCCCGTTTTAATAGAAGCTTTAAATCTTAATGGCATGATTAATATCTTAATGAAAATATGAATGGACCTCCCAACATAAAATTCCGCTTGCTCCATTCATTAAAACGCCCATTTCCTAACCCGAAGGTCCCACACACCCTTTCTGTGTGCAAAGCATAAATATTTCACATCTTTTATTTTCAAGGGCTCTCTCGACTGCGGTTACAGGAGAGGGAGCGTTTGGTAAAATGCGTGAATAAAGAAATAATTCATTTCTGGCCAAGTGGACTAGCTAGAAAGTGAACTGAATGAATCAAGTTTGAGGTACGCTTGGACGGAAATTAGGTTGAGGGTAGTTATAAATCAGTTATTAACTTTGGTGTGAATTTTCGGAATTGCTTATGTGTTCTAGGAAGCCTTGGAATAAATACCCCGAAGAGTAAAAATAAAAAAATAGTAAGAAAACTAAATAAAAAATAAAGTAGAAGGTAAAATGAATGTTGACATTCTTTATTTAATGGAGGTGAAATTGGAATGAAGTAATTAAAAGTCGTTTTTTAATTAGTCTGACCCTTCTTTGCATGATTTTTTATTTTTTGTGTGAAATAAATCGGGATGGTATAATTTATGCTTTAGATTAAAGGAAAAATATTGAAACAAATCCTAATATAAATATATTATATAAAATAATTATAAAAAAACCCCAGTATGATTGAAATATCCATCATGAGGCAAATTTATATATTAAGCTCAGTTCAAAATTTTCAGTGTCTCCCTCATCTAAATTTCTCCATGCAGTATCACTTTTAATAGCAAAAAAAAAATCCAAGATTAGTTATAAAAGAAAGCTCAGATTAGTTACTAAAAAGAAGTTTCAGAAATCGTACGTTTCTTCCGACCACAATGGAATGACGAATTCAAACCCGCCATAATGATTATGACATTTGATTTTCTTTTGACAGCTGCGATCTTTATTACGCAATAATTGTGAAAAAAAGTTGCCAACGACGTCTAATTTACTTGTTTGAGTACATTTTTCTGTTCATTAAATGTTATGATGGAAATTTCAGTCATCATGCAAAGGAAAGGTAAATTTTAAACACTGTTATGGCAGTAAAAAAAATTCGTCTCTGTAAGCTGGAATGCAAGATTTCTATACATTTAAATTACTATCTGGTAAAATAAATTATTGAATTTTAGAAATAGATAAAATTAGCGCTTCAAAATACCTTTTCAACCCCTAACTTCTAAGCGCACATGCACTATAAACATTTGAACGAAGGGTGATTCTGGGTTTTAGGAACAATGAACGATGTAAAAAATTCGAATATTTGACATGACAATCATTTCGATAGTTCGATCTAAAATACTCTCTAATAATAATAATAAAGGAGACTGTGTGGGCTTTCTAATGGGCAGATCTTTTTGAAAGAGGTACAAATTTGGCAAAAATAGATCCTTACTTCGGAGGTCAGAAACATTAGCATCCTAGAGATTAAAGAAATTAATTAATTAAAAAATTGTGCAATATTATTGCGTTTTATTGATATCATTATAGTATGGACATTGAATTTTGCACATTTTTATAATTTTAAAAATAGGTTGTGTTTTAAAGGAACTGGAAAATTTCCAACTGCATAACGGTGACAAAGATAACTCAAAAATACTCTAAGCTAGACGGATAAAATTTAGTATACCGTGTTAACTCATTAATTTCTACAAATTTCAAATTTTTATCGAAATCCATTCAGATGAATACTGTCTGTCTAATTGTTCAAATATGCATTAGCATGGTAACTAAAAAACGAACACATACTTGATATCTATGGAGTCAACACTTATAGATTTTTGAGTCAAAGTCTATGAAGAGTCGACTGTCTGAGGATCTTTATTTTCCAAAACATGCAAACCCAGTAATTCAAAAACGCACTAACTTAAATATATTGAATTTGGCATGGAATTTTATAAATTCAAGTGAAGTTTTATATCAAAATTTTGTTTTAGTTGGCTGAGAAAATTCTTTCTAAATTATAAATTCGATTTTCGGATACTATTAACCGATTATTGGATTAATCGCCAAAAAACTCGCCAAGGATTAAAAGTTACGAAATAATTAAGATATCTGACATTTTGTATAAATCGGGGAAATAAAAATCTGAACACAGCTATTTTTCACATCCTTTCCCAATTACCAACGTTTTTATGCTGTGAGGGAGACAAAATAACACCTTTATCAGAGACTATGAGAGAAAGTTTCGTAGAAAGTAATATCCGTAGTGCATTTTATTTTTATACCCATTTATCTCTTATGTTTAAATTATTATTTTACCACCTTAACCCATTTCAATTTCATTGTTAGAAATTCAGCGTAGCAGTCAATGGCAGTTTCATCGCTAAACAAATTGCTACTGTTTTACGTTACGTTGTGTTACTACTATTTTATATTACTGTCTTAGCTTGGCTTGAGCATTATATGAGTGATATTTAGTCGCATAAAACTTGTCGTTTATAATTACTATTTTTAAATGCATAATTTATTAATGAAATTTGTGAGCTCATTTTTCCATCTGAAGAAGCTAAAATTTTTAAAAATACATTTTTCCTTTGCTGTTACAACAACTCCGATTCATTAACTCCCAATAACAACGAACATCAATCTTTCGGTATTTGACATTTGGCAAATTAGTCCTACGAAGTTGAATAACAGATAATGCAAAAGTCTTTTACCGCAAAGCCACTAAAAGTGCCCGCTATCTCTCTCCAGACAGAATATCGGTATTACGCGCGTCAAGGCTCCTAATTTATTGAATGCAAGTCGAAACGAAGTTAAAAAGAAGGCAGCAAAAAAAGCGGCGAAGGCAATTAACGATGTCCTCTAAAGTAATTACCGAAGTTCACATTATTCACTTAAGCTTTCAACTGTCTTGAAGAACAGGCTTGAGGCATCATAACAGTGATGACGGAGTGTGTTGGCTACCTTTCATAGCACTTCTATTTTGGGATGGAGGTGAGGCTAGGGAGGAAGGTGTGGCCACCGACATCTTTTATCCTTTCACCGCTAAACAAATGTCTTTGTTCCACGTGCATATTTATTTCGGGGGGGGCTCGTGGCGCCACCGGGGAAAAAAGGTTTCGCTCTGGCAGGCAGCGCAGATCTGCCGTGATTTATACGCGCAAGAACGCTCGAACAGGGTATCTGTGATGTGTGGGGTTTTTGCGAACATCCATTTGTTGTTGTTTTGTAATGTTTCACCACTGGTAGCGAGCGGGGTAAAAGGAGTGAGGTGATAGTGCTCCTCTTTTGGTTTTGGCCAAAAAGAGTTGAATTTATTACAAAACTTTTGGACGGGAAGATTCTTGTATCTGAAAATGTCTTGAGGATTTATATTCTTATGCTTTTTTTGCTCTTTCTTTAAATTGTGAATTTATCACGATGAATATTTTTTTAAAATAAATTAGCTTAGGCTAGTAAAGTTCGTAAGAATTAAATAAAATCAAATGGTAACTGAGAAGAAACTTGCTGCATTTTATTAGTAAACTAACTGGTACCTAGCGCGTTGCTGCCGCAGAAGAAATAATTTTGGGAAATATCGTTTGGAATTTGAAATTGTTTAATTAGGAATGATAGAATATTTATTTTCTTTTCGGCAATGAATACATTCATTGAAGTCTAATTTATATAAATAAAAATGAGTGTTTGTCAATATGTCTCTTATACGGTGCCATACCTCTTATCCGATTGTGATGATAATTTGAATAATTATTACTTGCTCTTATTTGTTTCTGCTGAAGATGGAAAAAAATACTGCCAACCCTAAAGTCTTGAATAATAAAGTTAAAAAAATAGAATAAATATTATTTAAGCTGCTCTTTCGCATATAACCCAATTTCAATGAATGTATAAATTTCCGATACAAAAATATTCTTTCTATCATTCCTAATTAAACAAGACAGTTATTTCAAATTTCAAACGATATTTCCAAAATTATTTTTCCTGCGGCAGTAATGCGCTGAGTACCAGCTAGGGATATATAAAGGAGAATAATAAAAAGAATATTTATTTTATATTATTTTTGACTTTATTAGTCAAGTGGTTTAAGGTTGGCAACATTTGTTACTTGCCCTCATCAGCAAAAACAAATAAATTTCTTGTGTGTCTGACTCGTGAGCATCCAGCATGCTGGATATACGAACAAACAAAAATTCATTTCCATGTTAGACTTGATAATTGCAATGGGTTGAACGTGACAGCAGCGCATAAGCTGCGAAGAAACAAAAATTCATTTTTATACATTAGATTGAGATGCAATTTCTGTAATTTAGCAATTTCGCTTGTTTTATGTAAGATGTTTAAAACCGATAAGGATGTACCATAAGTAAAATTTTGCAATCCGGTTTCACGAATGAAATTTTGTATAAAAGATCAGATGTCTTTTTGTATGTGTGGTTTGGAAACTTGGAGGCCAATTATTCCTTTGTCAATATCTTATATCAAAGAGTTTGATTCGGTAGGTGATGTTTCCATGCGTACAATAAAAGGAACTTGTGAAAGTTTACTTAAATATCGCGGCTGTAATATCTATAGCAGTATAAAACTGAAGATAATATGCTAAGAGAATTTTGGCGTATGTGTTGGCGGAATTGTGCCAATACGTAGGTTGAATTCCACCAAGGATCGAACCTGCGATGTTCGGGCTTGAAAGCCAGTAACTTATCCACTATACAAAAATGGCCACCAAAGTTTAGTGGTAGTTACTGGCTTATTAAGATGTCACCACAATACTCCCCTACCAGTGAGTTCGGTTGAGAGACGAACGATTTTATTGCTCCAAGCGTTATGGCTAGTATATGAGCGTTGCTGCTGCGTCAAGTGAGTCTGACGGCTTTGTGTTGCTGTTGGAGAGATGGCGCCAAGAGAGCTGTTGAAAATTCATCACGTCCGAGGTCATCAATTTGGCGTACGTATTGGCACAATTCCGCCAAAACCTACGCCAAAAGAATCATTAACAATAAGTTAGATAAGTGCATTTGATATTAAACATCACCGTCATTCCAGGAACTAGGTGGTTGTCAAAGGCGTCTAGCAATTAGTTAAACAAACCCGGTTAAAACATAAAAGATAGACATTTATCTTTATTTCCTATTATTCTATCAAAAATAAAATTGCCAGTTATCATAATGAACAGGAGCGATGCTTATTGTACCAATTTAAGCCCGCCTGTCTTAAACCATGAGCAATTATTCAGATTATTGCCATTCTTTAGGAAATATTTGCTTGCTTTGCATTTTGGGCAATGGAAAATAACTAAACTGCAACGATTATTCCTCTACTTATATAAAATGTAGTAATTTATATTTAAAAGATCTCAGTGGCCAGTTGGTAAGGTGGCTTCGGAAACAGAGGGTTGGAGATTCGAGGCCCGATTCCACTGAAGAACCGCCGAATGAGCGGGTCTGGTGCAGGTTAATTCCGTCGGGGTCAAGTTTTTAGTTTAATTACTTTAACACTTTTAGCTACTTTAGTACTTTTAGTTGCTTACTACATTTGGGCTATTTTGGGACTGACCTCGTGATTTTGAACCACGGTCAGATGACTTCAATCGGGTCAAACGTCCTTCTGCTGGAGTGGTGTGGAAGTTTCGAAGGGGTACAGCTCATGTGCCGGTCTCGTCATCTGACTGATTCAAAATTATGAGGTTGGTTCCAAAACAGCCATAGAGTTTCTTCAAAACGGGACGTTAATATAACATAAGAAACAAATCAAGAAAGTATAAGAATGGCAAAAAGGGCAACCTACTAGCAAGAGTGATTTCTCACAAACTTTTTCGTATGTTCTTCAATAAAATCTTTTTCCTTTTCCAGCGTATAAAATAGTTGTTCTTGAGTAAGGTCGCGAATGCCTTGTATGCGCTGGCGAAAAATATTTTCGAAATGTAAATACTTATCAGGAAACTAGAATTTTTGAAGAATATATTATGCAAATATGTGCTTTGTGACTTTTTTCCTAATTGAAAAAATATATATGGAACTATAATTATAATCACTAGATCATATACTGAATTTCATTGATTTAAGCCATAACGTTTAGATATACTCGAAATTAATTTGTTTTATTTAGCCCTGTGGCAGATTTGATTCTTTTATAAAAATATACATTGTAGGTGTCAAATATATGTGCAAAATTTTATCTATGTAGTTTTTTTTAACGTTCTGTAGTTATTGAGCTCGCTATATTCGCTATACTCCGTTGAGTGCCAAGGTATATATATTCGGAAGGACGGACAGAAATAGATTTTCTTTAAATAAATGACGCCCAAAATTGGACAGAAATACACAAATTTTGTCTACAGTCCATAAATTTCGCCTGTCTTTGCAGACAGTCACACAGACATAATGCCAAGAATGCGTTTTCGAGGTCTACAAGGAGATCTGAAAAGTAAAAAACCTTCAAAATATCGGATTCGAATTTTTTTTTTTATTATTACAGTTCTTTCTTAATACTTCGTATATCAGAAGCAAAACTACCTAACTAACTAACTAAATAATAAAATGTAAAAAAATAATAACAATAAACCCCTAAATAGGAGAATAAAAACGATAAAAAATTATTTCTGTAAAAGAGTTATATTTCTGAGTTGGTTTAATTAATAAATGCATTCACAAGTAAATCTCTTTAAATTTGTTACGTATTCTTGGCTACAAAAATGTGCATGCGTAATGCAGTCTATATTGGTTTATTTATTTAGCTACAAAGTTGATGTTATTTGAAAATTTGTTACGGTTACTATTTGAAAAAGCAAAACAAAATGGAACGGCTTTGCAGTTAGATGAATACCTGAATCGGAAATTTGAAAGATGAACGACAGTAACTTGTTCCATGTGGAAAATATGCTGCGATGTAGTGTCGTTTAGCTTGGCAAAGTCACATTACTTATAGAAAAATTGATTTGAAGGCTCCGTTGAGTGCCAAAGTATAGTTAATCGACAAGTTGCAGGCCGCGTTGAGTCTTCTCTTTGGATCCTTTTCCTAGAATTTATCTTTTTTTAAACTGCAACTTTTGGGGCTATCTCAAAAAGACCCTTGTTCCTCTTCCAGTTACTTGAGGATTTGGAAGTTCCGAGTTTTCCAATAGTTTCGCTGCAGCTGTCTTTTATCTGGTTTCTTCACAAAAGTTTCTGGCGTTTTGGGAAAGGAACCTGCTGACATGTGTTATCCATCAGCAAAACACAATTAGATTTTAATCGTTCGTTGCTGCCATACATCTTCTCAGCAACTTTCAAATGATTCAAGGAAAATTCTTCGTTTAAGTGAATGGCCTCAACACTTACAGCTTTCCTTAAATCTATTTTATTCTAAGTAGTTTGTGTGATCACCATTTTTTCACGTTTAAGAGAATGGCCAAAATTTTATCATGTGAAATAAATGCACACTAATGAAAAATTTAATATGGGTGATAGTTACTTTTGCATGCCAGTTAAGTTATATTAACGTCCTTTTTTTAAAGCGAATTTAGGACTATTTTGAAATGGACCACGTAATTTTGATCAGAGATCAGAGAGTGTGTGCGATTCCTGAGCTGGCACCCCCTCTCAAATCTTCCACACCACACCTTATTTACACATGTCTAAAAATAATGAAGATATAAATGTTCATTAACCATTAGAAGTCTGTTTTTACAAATTGAATTTTAAAAATATGTATAAAATTGAACATTTTCATCTTAATTGTCAAATTATCATATGTTATTATTTTTTAATTCCTTGTTCGTCTTAAGTAATTTAAGCCATTGACCGGTTTAAGCTGATTTAAAACAATCACGCGATTAATTACGCATAAGTCAATATTTAAAAAGACGATGTTTTTTTAAATCTCAAAATGGTTGATCAAACTTTTTAGCGGAAATGCGGTTTAAACTGATTTGGAATGATCACGTTGCTATTGTATTATATGATCGTAATTTTTTAAAAAGCAATCATTCCCCCCCTTCCTCCATCTCCAAATCTTTAACTCCAAAACTTTTTTTGCCAACTAGAAATCAAAATGAAAGCCAAAAAGAATGTGTGTGTGTGTGTTTGTATTTTTAGGTTTCAAAACCCCCCAAACCAAAACAACATTACATAATAATACATATCAATGCGATCATTGCGGTAATCAAATATAGGGAAAAATAGGAAGAATCGAAATTGATACTCACAAAAATAGTCTTTCTTCGAGCCTTTTGCTAAAATTAATTATAATTAGATTTTTGCTAATAGTAATTATGTTTTTATTAATTTTTCGTGTACACGGAAGATGGCAAAACAGAAAGATTACAAAACCAGGAGTAATAATTTTTTTCATATTTTATCGAATACTGATCATTTTGTCAAATAAACAAAACAAATAAGTTTAAGATAAAGTAATAAGAGAAAAATGACGTATGTGTGTTTTAATTTCCAATTCACAAAGAAAAAATAGAAAGATATTTGACTGATTGCAGGTTTTTAACACGTTTTGCCGATTTGAAATCATTTTTTTCCATTTAAATAAATAAGCAAATGAGTTAATTTAATGTACGTGAAAGTAATAATTTTTACGTGTGTAAAAAAGAAATAGTTAAAAATGAAACTTTTTTTTTCATTAACTTCTTTTTGCATGAAGCAGGATGAATAGAAATGAAAGCCATTTGAGTAATCGAATTTCGTAAATTTTACCGATTGGAGATCAATATCTGGAAAAAAAAAGCTTCGTTCGGCAGTTTTGAAAAATCTTGATTTTTTTTTTCTTTCGGAGAATGTATTTTGAAACGAGTCACATACTGATTAAACATGGAAATTTTTCAATCTTACCTACACATGAATTGGTCATTTAAATAAATACATGAAGGTATTTGACATACTCATGAAGGCATTTAGTTTAACATGTTATTGGAAATAATATACAAAGTTACAACATTAATTTACAGTTTATCTATCATTACTTATATTTTCGAACTTACAGTCAGTTTCTGGTGAAATCGAAACCGAGATGGAGCAATGCGACATTGTCAGCAAGAGAGCCGATTGAAAATAATAGTTATAGAAAAAGGTTTATGTGTGTTATCTAATAGTTATAGAATTTTTTGTGTGTGTGTAAAATCAAGTTTTTCTAGGAAAGATAACCTATTTAGATAAATTTAAAAAGCAAAACCCATCTAAATTTAAAAACCAATCAAACGATCCATTCCCTAGAAGCGCGAAATAATTATATAATATTCAAGGATTGGTCATTTAAAGTTGTAAGATTTCATCCAATTAAATCAGCGCTTAAAATTAATAAATTTAATACGAATGATATTTCGCATGTATTAAAAGTAATGATAAAATTATTTTATAATTTTTTTATGCATGAAATATGAGAGAAGGAATTACAATTACTGAAATATTCCATTTCTTCGTCGTATTATATCGCCAAATTATATGTATATTTTCCCTAAACTCTATTATTTATAAACATACTATATTAAATAGATGAAATTTGATAATTTTGTTATCAAATAAATACAAATTCTTGTCAATTGTAAAAAAAAAAAAATTCTGATGAAGAAACAAATATTTAATTGATTTGTCTATGAGTAATGTTACAATTGAATTAATAAATCCTCCAACTATTGGTTTGGAGCATAGTTATCAGGCGTTTTTAATTATTATCAACTGTTTGTGAACATTATTTATTATGAAAAAAGGAAACAAAAAGTCAACATTAACATTTGTAAACAATCAATACGGAGCGTAGTCATCATCTACTTACCATTTGCAGAAACGGACCCCCTAACTGTTGAAGCAAATCGATGAAAAATTCGCACACGTTCGATTTTATTGTTGTCACTCAGCTCGTGAGGGGCATGCAGCCAATTTCCAAGCCTTTCCAGTTTTTTGGCGAAAGATGGGGTGAATGGTCCACATTGAAATTGCCGAACAGCATTCGAGTTGTCAAGCTTTTTTCTCCTTCCGCGGCTGCCAAAAGTACCTGGTCGTCCAAATACAATGGTCGACCTCTTCCTCGCTTATCTTCCAGATCTGAAACGTGAAAAACATTTCCTGCACCGACTATCGCTGATTGAGTCTTCATCAAAAAATTCGTTGAGAACGCGAAACCACTGCGCTGTTTTCCATCTTTACCTTAAAGTGATACAACAATAATGACGAAAATGAGTATGGTTATCGAAACGCTTTTTTATAATCTGAAAGACTATTTTCCTTCATAAATATGTAAATTATAGCACATTTTTGTTGAAATATATCATGTCAAAGAAATGCCTGTTAATTATTCAACAACCCAATATTATTCTACCATTTATATGGAATTATTCGATGATGCTAAAAGTCTAAATTTGCAATTCTGGTTGAATATACGCGGTCTACAAAGTTTCTGAATGAATACTGTTACTAGGGAGGACATCTAATAACTGAAATATTTGCAAACATATTTGGCGATGGATACCGTGAATTCCTTTGATTAGATTATGCATAGTTTTGAATATAAGTTCCCACTATATTGTTGAAGAGCATGTATTAAATTATATATTCTAGAATTGTGCATGTTATGAATTCATTTAGTATAGGTATAATACGGGTAAATGCAATGTTCATGGAAATGTCTGCGTCGGTCTCGTATGTTATGCATATGGATCTCGTATGTTATGCATATGGATATAAAATATAGAAATGGAAAATAATCAAAATTTTTTTGAATATCAGATTTTAAAACTGTCACAGTCTTTATAAAGAAACAGGTCTTGAAATGATATGTCTGTTTATTTATGTAAGCATAAATATTTACTCGAAAACAGATTTATACGAATTATAATAATTTATGGTCTGCTAAAAAGTTTTAGATTTGTATCGAATTTTATTTATATTAATAGAAAAACTGTTTGTATATGTTAATACAAGCTTGTAAAATGGTGAACGCAACAAGCTATACGTATGAAATTTTAAATATTTAGATACAAATTAATATTAGGTTTAATATAGCAACACAAAAAAGAGCTCTGTTTGTCTATATGCTTGTATGAAAATACAACTCAATAAATTAGTCTTTGTATGTATGTGTGTGTGTAACACAAGTTTGCCATTATTGAATAAAATTTCTATTGAGGATTCTACTCAAAAATTTTGCACTCGGGTGACATTTTTATGCATTCTTTAATATTTCTTTCCTTTTTACATTTATTAATTTTGAATAAATCTTTTGTATAAACAAAGCATCAATTTTTATTAAAAATTATCTACAAGATATCTTTTTGTATTTTTGATCATCTTCATTATGTTATGAAATATATAATATAATATACAGATCTGCCCTAATTCGTCAATGTGTATTTCCTTTGTGTATCTTCTATTCTAAATCTTTTTTTTATAGTAGGAAAAACTATTATCTCGCAAAAATAATTTATCTTTACATTTTTAATAATTGTAAAAATGTTAAAATAATCTTTAAATTCAAAAATAATCGTTTTAATGATAAACAATTTATATGATAATGAAATTATCTTATTTTAAAATTTTAAATGGATACACTGTTTGTAACGATGTTTTTAATATTATGAAGAAATTTAAACTTATCTCTCAAAAGAGTCAACCGTGTAATTTTTGACAGGTTTAAGATCACATTAAAGAATTATTTTTCCGAATATTTACTCAATATAAATACGATGTGTGATCCCAAAAATTTTTACTGAGCAAAGGAAAAGTATTTTATTAACAATAAACACAGAATACAAATGGTAATGAAGAGACATATGAGCCGATCACTTATCTACATAATCACCAAACCTGTCAAAGCATTTATCACACTGCTAGACGAGTTTGTTTAATACGTCTTGGAAATAATCAGGCTCCCGGCTATAGAGCCAGTTCACAGCACCTTTTTGAACATATCCGAAACAAGGTTCATATCAGACGGTTGTTTCTTCAGGGCCAGTAAAAGGAAATAGTCACTAGGAGCCAAATAGAGGCTGTATGGGGGCTAAAAAAACCTCCAAACCTCCCGTTTAAATGTTTCCATACTGCGATTTCCTACAAAAACGGCACCATTTTACCTCCTGTTGTCTACTCATCGCTTCGCTCCCCGTACACTTCAGCGACTTGCCTGTGAATGTTTTTGCAGATGCATTTTTGCATTGTGCATTTCATTGCGCATTTGCATTGTGCATTGTTAAAAATGCATTTCCGACTTGTCTGTGATGGAAATGCATTTTCGGCCCATAGAAATCGTATCACGGCTCGCATCTCTGTCGAGAACACTTCTCTAGACATCTTGTCATTACTGCCGTTGTTTCGAGTCTCAGTACTAACACTATCTGCAATACACAATATTCCCATCCACAATTTCTACTTTTGAAAAACTCCTTTTTGAAAACTTTTTTGGATCGTCCCTCGTAGAACTAATAACTTTAATACTTGCGATTTGCACTTTTTAATTTGTATGCGCAATACTTTGCAATTCATAGTTCAATTGAATTCTTACGTTTCGGCCTTACCAAACAAAAATAAAACGTATTATATATGAATAATTAATAGCCTAAAATGGGTGAACTACCTGTCAGAGGCGGCCAGTATGTTATGTTCAAAAGCATAAATATTTTGATTTTAATGTCTTTTTTTAAACTCTTCCGAATTTTATATATTTATAAGAATATAGTGAACGCATGTAACGTCACTGTTATGTGATGGATTATGTTCTTCATATATAAATACAACTATACACTATCACACATCTAATCCTTTTTTTTGTTTTAGTGGCAAGGAATTTTAAGAAAGAGCAAATTTCATTCTAGAAACTAAGTTTTTAACGCACTAATTTATATTTTCAATGATTTGTAGTTCATTGATATAAATAAATTCTGCACAAATAAATTTGTTAAAATTTTTTTTCAAATTATTAAACAAAACAGATAAAGAAGAAAATAAAACAAGTAATATAATTTTTTCAAAAGTCAAATAATAACAACTAATATAATTTTTTTAAATAGTTCCTACTTCAACAAATAATTTTATTTTAGTTGCTTTTTATTACCTAATAACAATCAATATAAATATGTATATACATATGATATAATCGCAATATTAAGGGGCAAAAATAAAAAGAAAATTTCGTTGCAATTTTCCTTTCGATACATGACTTAGGACAATATTTTTGTTTGTTACTATTTATTCGCTTTTTTTCATTTCTAATATAATGAAGCTGATGGTCGTGTGTAGTATTTGATCACAAGAATTGAACTCGTCTTCTTCACCTTCACGTGTAAACTACTGAAACCCTTGCATTTTACCTATTGAGCTACTGTCTGTTGATTTCGATTTTCATTGCAAATTTCTAAATATTTAAAGTATTAAAAATTAATTACATTTAATTGATGAACAAATATTTGAAAAATCTGTATTAACATCCAGTGTTATCCGCCACAAGTTTTAAAAAATATATTTGAACTCGAGTGGGTGAATTAAAAGTATTTTGTTAACGATTGGAAATTCGAACAAGGAATATATATATATATATACGGAATGTGTGAACTAATAGTGAAAAATGAATAAATTTTAGATTCAAGGTAGATTTTTTTTCCAAAATAATTAAAATGAATCCCTAAATAATACATTTTAAATCCAATGTGTAAAAAAAAAATATTTAATTTTTGCAATTATGTCAAGAATTTTAGAAAAAAAGTGTAGAAGCGTATTCATCAACTATTTTTTCATGTTTTTTTCCCCTCTTAAGTTTTAACAAGATTTGCTGCTGATACAAGCATTTATCTAAGAATCCAGAATGTCTTTTCGTCCATTAATTTCAGCATAATAGCTTGATCTTTAGCTTCTGTTTATGCTAATAAGAGAGTGTTATGGATTTCGTAACTTTAATCAAAGAAGGTGAAAATATTGCTTTTAGAGCCTTAATATCATTTTCTAATAAATTAGTAGTGATATTTACAATTTAAACGCATGCTACATCGTTTGTAAGCGACACACCTCTTAATAATTGGCTCTTGTTTGTCATTTTATACATTAATTAAAGGTTTATAAAAGGCAAATTTAAAGACTGGTTTATGAAATTTTTGTGAAATGGTTCTTATCGTGGCAAGCCCAAAATTTGCCAAATTGAGGATTGGCCACCGATTTCAGATGTTGGTCAGTTAACTAACCAATGCGTGATCCTTTCTTTTTAATCGGTATGTGGTCAGTTACGTCTAAAATGATCGATATAAATGAGGAAAAATTATCAAATCTAATAATCGAACTTTTCAGTATATCTTTGTCTATATACATAATTTTTAATCAATTCGCAAACTTGTAAATTTTCGAATTTTAGCCATGAAATAGAAAAACATAAAGTGCACATGGAAATTAAATTAAAACACGCTCTAACATTTTAATAAATTAATTGAATCCTTAATTAATTTACTTCTAATATAACCTTAGGAGTGGTATCTGTGAAACTTTCTTGCCTACATTTACAAAGGTATTATCTTCATTATATTCACATTAAATTTTGAACCTTGGATTAACCCGTGAACATTTCGTATCTCAAATTTTTACCTTCAGAGTCCCACATATGAGCTTTTTGTGATTGCTAGTATAATGTAGAGAATCATGTATGCATTTAGAACATTTTTTCTTTTACCGATTGAAGCCACAATTTGACACTGAACTACAATTTTATTAACAAGATCACATATTGAATTTCATTTATTTAAACTGTTGCGACTATAAGGTATTGCGTTTGCAAATATGCTGAAATACAGACCAACAAATGATCGGTTCCCTAACAGATTTCAATGTATTAGTTCTTCACAAGTGTTTAAAAAATAGTTTAATCAAAGACAAAAGTCTTTTGAATTTAAAATATTTAATGTTAACAATTCATTACTTTAGTATCTTGATAATTTAACTAATAAATATTTAGTTACTGGTATTTAAGTATTTGAAGTGCAATTTTTGTTATCTCAACCTTCAATTCATCTGTACTAATATATAAATGCGAAAGTTTGGATGTTTGTTACTGAATCACGCCAGAACGGCTGAACGGAGTCGAATGAAATTTATCACAAAGATATAGTCAGGAATAGATCATAGGTTACTTTTTATGCCGGTTCATTGAGTGGTTAATTTTTTATTAATTAAAAACTAAATAGTGCGCCAGAAATCTGAGGCCAAATCCCGCCAATGATGAGTGAGGTTCAGGGTATTTTTTACCAACAGAGGTTAGGTTTAGGAGAATTTCGAAAGATTATTTCAAACGATTCTATTTATTTTCTTTGTTTTATGAATTTAAAATCAAGTTTTGCTAATGAATCGATCTTTTGGATTCCTTCTGAAGTAGTATTAAATTAAAAGAAAAAAAAAAAGGAAATAAAAATTTTTTAAACTGCATTGCGTTACCCCAACTGGCGTAGGAAAGTCAGACATGTGCGTTACGCCTACTGGCGTTGAAAGTTCGTGCGTGATTGTGACAACTGTGTTTTCATGTAAATTATAAGTTTAAAAACTTTGTGTATAACACTGTTGTAGCTATCTCAATCTCGATTAATAAATAAAATGGATTTGACCTGATTTTAAAGAAATATGAACTTGATTTGCTGTTTTGTTTTATTTTGGATATACAATGTAAATAAACTGTTTTTACGTTAGTTGTATTTTTGTTATTAAATTGTATTTATATTATATATTTTTCGTATATGCTTATACTTTTAAATGTATCGTTTTTAGGTTAGTTTTTTTTTGTCATTTTGATAGTTTATTGTACATATACATTAAAATTTCCAAGCGAATAGTGTCGCGGGTAATAGGAATGTATTGAAATTTTCAAACAAAGGAAGAATACTTGTTTTCTAAATGAGGAAAATAAATAGTGCACTATTGAATTAATTTTTTTGAGTAAGTGCGTTTGTAATTATTTTATTGAACTAAATTAAACTGATTTGATTATTTACTGGTAAATATTTATGCAACCTCTTTTGTGTATTCTATAGAGACAAAATATTTAAACGTTAGCACTGCTTTCCAATTTTTCCCCCCTTACTCTTTTTTTTTCAGTTGAATTTTAAAATGGAATCTGATATAGATCCGATTTGAAACGAAAACCACCTGGCATAGTAAGAAATCATCTTTCAAAAAATATTTTGGCCAAGCTCGATATATATCTGTTTGACTGACAATTTGATCTCCCCCCGGCACACAGAGGAAAGAATGTATTTCGAAATGGCATTTCTATCAATTTCGAATAGTATAATGGCGTGTTCAATATTTGGATTTGAATCATAACTAGAATTGCTGGCATGCAGAACTGTTGTGTAAGAAATTCTTATATTTCGAATTGTATAACTATTCGTGTGCTTCTGATGTATTTCATATAAGGTATTGGAGAATCTTTTTTACCCATACGCAGTTTTAACGAAAAATATATTCAGAGAATTTTTATGTATACAATAGAGGAAAAGATAGAGAGCAAATATAATGTAATATGAGAACGAGAACAATATATAAAATATATATGTAATATGATATGGGAACGAGAACAATATATAAAATATGTATGTAATATGAGAACGAGAACAATATACACTGATGGAAAAAAAATCCCAACACCAAGAAAAAATTATTGTACAGTAATGAAATTTTAGGAATACATTTGTCTAGGTAACATATTTAATTGATTAAAGTTTCAAGATCACAGGTAGAGCCATTGGCGAGAAGAGCCATTTCAAATGTGAAATGTTGGTACATTAGTAACCACCAGAATTTTGAATGCAAGCATGCAGACGTGCATGCATTGTGTCGTACAGGTGTCGTATATCAGTTTGTGGGACGGAGTTCCATGCCTGTTGCACTTGGGCGGTCAATGCTGGTTGTGGATGACGCTGGAGTTGTCGTCCAATGATGTCCCATACGTGCTCGATTGGAGAAAGATCTGGCGATCTAGCAGGCCAAGGCAACATGTCGACACTCTGTAGAGCGTGTTGGGTTACAACAGTGGTATGAGGGCTTGTGTTATCCTGTTGGAAAACACCCCCTTGAATGCTGTTCATGAATGGCAGCACAACAGGTTGTATCACTAGACTGACGTACAAATTTGCAGTCAGGGAGCGTGAGATAACCACGAGAGTGCTCCTGCTGTTATACGAAATTGCTCCCCAAACCATAACTCCAGGAGTAGGCCCCGTGTGTCTACGCCGCAGACAGGTCACTAGCAGGCGTTCCCCTGGCCTCCTTCTAACCAACAAACGGCTATCACTGCGACCAAGGCAGAACCGGCTTTCATCAGAAAACACATCTCCACTCTGTCCTCCAATGAGCTCTAGCTTGACACCACTCGCGTAGCAAACGGCAGTAGTTTGGAGTCAGTGGAATGCACTGTACAGGGCGTCTGGCTCGGAGCTGTCCTTGAAATAACCGATTTGTAACAGTTCGTTGTGTCACTGTGGTGCCAACTGCAGCTCGAATTTCAGCTGCAGACGCAGTACGATTAGCCACAGCCATACGCCGAATACGACGGTCTTCCTTCTCAGTAGTACCACGTGGCCGCCCGGAACCTGGTCTTCTTGAGACAGTACCTTCCCTTGACCACTGCCGCCAATACTCATGCACAGTGGATACATTCCTGCCAAGTCTTTCAGCAATATCGCGGAAAGAAAACCCACCTTCTCGTAGCCCTACAACACGACCTCGTTCAAACTAAGTGAGCTGTTGATAATGGCTTCTTCGTCTTCTCAGAGGCATCCTTGACTAACATTAACCCACTACGTCAAATCTCAACTGTAAATAACGATCACGAACCTTACAGTGCTTATTTAAAGCAAACCTCATTTGCATGTTCATAGTGTCGCTACTAGCTCCACACTTATGCGCGTAGATCGAAATTCGAATCGATGTCATCTTTCAGATGTATAAACATGCCTACCAAATTTCGTTTCTCTAGCACAGCTCCTTCCTAGTGTTTGGATTTTTTTTCCATCAGTGTATAAAGTAGAGAGAACTGAACTGTGCACACACACACACTATATATATATATATATATAATATATATTTCTTAGAAATCGTAAACAGTTTATTTCGATTAGGTAAAGCGTCAATATTTTGATATCCAGAGGGAGATTTTTCAATTCAATCCCACTAAATTCTGCGTATGTACGTTATGTATAAATGTAGCAACTGTATTTTTGGAACCAACCGGTGAGAATGGTCTTGTAACTTTCCCGCATACTCTCCAATAAAGGTTTTATACTAGAGAAGGCTTTGCTTGGCACTGGCATAAAATAGTTACGATTGATTAATCCTTAGCATGATTTTAGCACTTTTTATTTAATCTATCATGCCAAGTTTAGCGATTTATTTGACGATTAATATCTGGAATGCTGTTAAAAACATTCTAAAATCGAATTTGTGATTTAGATGCGTTTATCCTTACCGATTGAAACCAAAGTTAGACCAAAAACCTATACTTTTAATTATAAAATCTCGTGTCGAATTTAATATTTTCGCTCATAGTGTGTTTGGGTTATCGCTTTTATATGTTTCTGGAAGAACAGACCGACATATAGTCAATCCTCCGTTCATTTGGTTCAAAATTTGATGGATGTTTACACAATAAATGTTAAATTTGTGTGCTGAATTTTATATATGAAGCTTTTATCGTTTTGTAGCTATTGTATTGTTACGAACGTGTGGTTTTGCTTTCCCGCTATAATACTGTCATCGTAAGGAAGACAGATTGACAGTAATATGTATTGAATAGTGAATGGGTGTGACGTCAGAGGTCCCAAGGCTTGGCGACAAACTTGGCGACCATTTGGCGACTTGGCGACGAATTTGGCGACAAAATGGAAAGTACCCGAAACATCGAGAATTTTCCCGATCCGTCCACTAGGAGCCGAGATCCAGCCGCTCCTGATTGGTCGAGAAGATGTTAGCCCCGCCTACTACAGGTATATATAAGGCAAGTATATGAAGTCAAGGTGGAAATCAATCGAGTCGGAAAAAGTCGAAGCGAAGCAGCGGAGAAAAGGGAAAGGAGATCCGAAGAAGAATTAAGTGGAGTCAAGCCGAACTGCAGCAGTGGAAAGAAGCCGAAGCTAAACGGCCTAGTGTTCAACGAAGAAGACAAGAAGCGCTGTGGAATTTATCGAGAAGACCTAAGAGAGAGAGGTCTTGAACTGTGGAGTCCTGAACGGAGGACTGCTAATCTCTGTGTGGCATATACTTACGAAGCCTGTGTCGTAGCCCGTTGTGCCGTCCTCGGGAACGGAGCTGTCCCGAACTAAGGAGTAGTCCCGTTGTGCGAAGTAGTAAGTCGACAGCAGAGGCAAGAAGAGACAAAGGAATAGATCAGCCTGTTCTGGAGAGACCCAGGAGGTGTAAAGCGAATCCCATAAAGATTCCCTCTCCGGCTGAATCCTGTCCAGCCGCTCTGTGGACATTGTCACTACAGAATTTCTGCCTGTGGACTACTATTTGTAGTGTGCTGTCCTGTGTGTTCGTCTCGGCTGTAAATAGCTGTCTCCTGTACATATTCGTGTTGTGAATATTTGTCGTCTGTGTCCTGTCTTGTTCCTGTAAATAAACGTCTGTGTTGCGTTCGTCAACTAAAGGATTGATCATTGTTCAGTGTGTGTCATCATCATCTAACACCATACACAACCACTATATATACTACGAGGTAAAAAGAACCCGACGGATTAATATAGGAAATCCGTAACAGTATTAATTTACATTCGAACAATAGGAAATACAGACTTCCTCTGAATGAATTTCGCCCAAAATTTGGTAGGAATCTACAAATCAGTATAAATACCGATACCGAATTTCATCCACCTAGCTTAAAGCGTTATGTTTTTTTAATCTATGTTTCTTAAAAACGTGTCTTTTGAACTCAAGGTGGTCTAAAATGTGGACATTCCTCAAGATCTCGACTGCGAACTTTTGAACGATTACTGTTATTTTTCTGTATTGCGTAAATAAGAAGATGAAAAAAAAAACTTTTTTGAAGTTTTTCATTGACGTATTTCAAACGGATTCATTGACGGAGTTTTAGTCGCTAGTTTAAGAGGAGGAGAGCTTAGTCAAGTCAATTAAGCAATGTCTTTAATTAGGTTGTCAAATTTGTAAAAAGTAAAAATTTTCGGACTAATAAAATATTAAGTTCTTAAAATGTATTTACATTGAATTATTAAACTCATTATTAAATAAAATGTGTTTATTTATATCATATTCAAACACCCGATTATTCATTTGATTATATGTTATATTCCAGTTATGGCATGTAAAATATTTTAATTTAATAATTGTTTCAAATGTGTTATTTCCTCATGATATATCATAATAATTAAATGAATCAGATGAATCTAATTATGATAGATAATAATAAAAATTAATAGATAATAAATTCTAATGAATAAATTAACTATTAAGTATGGATAATATTTGTGGAATATCATTATTTTATTCCGTTTCCCATGACAATACATTTAAATAAATAAAAGATGTCAAGTTTACTGAATTATTTAAAAAATAATCAGATGGTAATATATTGACATAAGTTAAAAATGTATTGAAAGATAAAAACCGAATTAGCCAGTTATTAAAAAGGAATCGTAAAATAAGGCCCCAAATTGATTTAATCTATAACTGTTTCTGCTCTGAAATGTTTAATAGTTTCAATTTTCTATTCACTTTGTTGTAATATTTCTTTAATAAAGCAATTGTAAACATATTTAATTTAAAAAAAATTGGAAGTGCAGTTTAATCTCTCAATACGGTAAAAATAACGAAGAGATATAATTGTTGTGAAACGTAATACATACATTCACTTTGCCTCGCTTTTATGAACGTACTTATTCGTAAATGTTATAATTTTTAATATGTTTATATAAATTACTGTTAAACTGCTTATTCGCAATTTTTATTACTGTTATTTATATTCATTAGCTTTGTTTCTGTTAACACGCCTTTTCGTAATATTGTTATTGTTAGCACAATTATTTTTAAGTATTTGCTCAGATAAACATGTGCCATTCTGAAGAGTTATTACTGCTGACAAGTTTTATTCAGAATTGCTTCTGATAAAGTTCTAGTTATGCAATGCTGAATATGGGGAAGGCTAATATTGTGCATACCACAATAAGCACCACTTCGATGTCCTGGTGGCACAATCCGCCACTTGAACGCAGTGGTTACATTATGGATGTCAACCTGATTTAATGGCTGCTGTGGTTTAATGGCAGCCTCTACTTCTGAGTGTTCAAGACCCAATTACCTGAAAGGGTTTCCATATGAGTATGTTGTATTCAGACTATGTTAAGAGTTGACAGTGTAAGCGTTGTTTCAACAGTCGATATAATTTAAATTAGTGAATTTGTGGTGAAATAGATGTCTCGTCTTTCAATTTATATTAAATTTATCTAGACCAACTCAAGGAGACCACGGTGGCCTGGTGGTAAGGTCTTGGCTTCTGAGCCGTATGGTTAAACATTACCGTCAATCCAGGAACTAGATGGTTGTCAAATGCATCTAGCAATTAATTAAATAAATCCGGTTAAAACATAAAAAAATAATGGAAAATAAAGATAAATGTCAGTCTAAAATAAAATTGCCAATCATCGTAATGAACATTCCTTAACGGTGTTTATTGTTAACAATGTTAATTTTAGCCTACCTATGTTAAACCATGCTCAATTATTGAGATTATTAAGATTATTTAGGATATATTTGATTGCTTTGCTTTTGTATTTTGGGCAACTGAAAATAATTCAACTATAACGATTATTCTTCTACTTATATAAAATATAGTGATTTATATTCAAGGTCTCGGGTCTCAGTAAGGTATCGGCTTCAAACAGGAGGATTGCATGTATGAATCCCGATTTCACCGAAAAATTGTCGTATAAGCGAGTCTGTTGCATGATAAATCTGTTAGACCAAACGTCTTCCCTTTGGTGTAGTGTGGAGGAGGGAGAGGTGCCAGCTCAGGGGCCGCCCTCGTCATCTGATCGACTTCCGTCTCGGAACTAGTCTAAGTGTTGCTTTAAATGGGACGTTAATATAACTAAACTAGACCAACTATATTACCTTATTTTTGTAGTTCCGCATCTGTTAATAATTACTACCTAATGTACAAGATGTTGCAATCAAATATGTATATCTACTATTATTGTATATTGTACCAGGAATGGGCGTTTTGCGCATAAATTTAGTTATTCACTTAAATCTCAATAGATTGAAAATTATTTAATTTTCTAACCAACATTTCGTATTTTGTATTGGAATATATAAACAAATATATAAATAACAACCGTAAGATTTGTATGAGCAAAAAATATATCTTTTAGTGGATAAATTTATAATAGTATCGTAAAGATGAAAAATCAAATAGAAATAGTAGTATATAGTTGAATTTTTTCGAATGATGTTATATATAAACATTTTTACATTATAAAAAAAATGAAAAGAGCAATCATAAAACTAATGTTTTACAGTGTGGTAATGGTAAAAGCATGTTTCTCTATGACCTGGCAAAATTCTCTCATTTTCGAAAGCATAAATAAAAAGTTAATTTTAAATCTAAATTGATTTTTTTAATCAACTTTCCCTTTCTGTGGCTCCGCATCGACTCTTGTAAAAACTAGTTGTTTCTTGTCTCAATTTTTCCAGAATCTATGTTGTAGACAAGAAAATTCGGCTTCGTTTTCCTGTATATACCGTTATTTTTGTACTCACAAACAAACCATGTTGTTACACTAACCCGTATTAGTACGTGACCCGAACTGAAATATCAATCATCAGAAAACGTACCAATACGTGTCCCTCATAAAATGTGTCAATAGAGCTGCCAACACTTTGAATGGTAGTAAATTCAAATCTTGCTTTAATTTTGGAATACCCCTTACAATATATCGATTATTGTTGTCAATCGTTATCAAAAATATTCATCACAATAAAAAGTTCAAACTATGCATATTACTTAATAATTTATATTTTTGTGTATTGCTTCTATTCTTTAGTCTCTATTAAGTCTTTCACCTTGTACATATCGAGTCTTTTCCAAAGAATATTGATGGACTCATGAATAATGTCATTATTCTCACCAGCTTACAAGAGCTTCCGTACAGGTGAGAAAAATCCAGTTGTTCACATGCCTGGCATTGTTTTCTCTCCACTTGGCACGCCGTTATAGTCGTGTATGTTTGTTCCATATTAGAGAACAAAGGACTGCATGAATTATGCGTTGTTACTTTCAGAAATGTATGAGTTTGTGAATTTGCAAGGATGAAGTAATACACACACTTATTGATCTCCGACATGCCTGAAGAACATTGAAGGCTTAAAATAGGGTTCTTGAGACTGTTGACGAATATTAACGTTTCGAAACAAATTACTTGGTTATTTATATTCTGTTCGCAATTTTTCTCGATTATATTGTGGGTCCAATTTAGTTGTGGCTTCAGAGCCAATAACAGTTTTTAGAGATCGTTTTGTATTATTCAAAGTTGAAAAACTGTATTTGAAGTCGCATTTTTTGTTAATAAATGTATTTCCAAAAGAAATTACAAAATCTGGATGATTAAAGTATCTACGACAGTTGTATTTCTTCAAAACTTTCTTTTTTTTGTGTCGAAAATTGGCTGAGTAATGAAAATTTAAATTTACTTATTTTGCACTAATTAATGACCCTCTTTATAAAACGGAATTAGTGGATTGAATGATTTCAGTTTGAATAGCCCAAAAACTATAATGGTCTAAAAAATGTTTTTCAAAGCTTCATAACTCGCGCAGTTTTGTTCACATGGTAGAATTTCTTAGTCATGTATCTTTTTTGCATTTTAAACTGAAGAAATTGTGCTATATTAAAAATATTTTATTAAGTAGGAAATGAGGGTTATATTTAAATTTATGCATCACGCTTTTGACAAGCATAAGCATCGACACTAACTCTGTAAAAGCTTTTTACCAGCAAGTGCTTGTCTACTGATAAGAAGCGAACTGTGAATTCCAGTATACAGGCTAACACACATTTCTGTTACTCCTTGTTTTTACTTTACTATTTAATTTCTTAGCGGAAGTACAAATATTATTTTGATTAGGTGAATGCATTTTATTATAAATATTTGCCATTCTTTTCAGTTACTTAAAGAATTAGAATTCATTTTGTAGATTGTTTTAAACTATGTAAAATGTTTTTATTAAAATTTAATTGGTATTAATGTTTTTATTAACTTTAATTCAAACACTTACATTAAATAATTAATAGAATTCTACTTCCTCTGTAGATCCTTAATAAGTTCAGAAAATTAGATATTGCAAGATATTAAAATTTTAATTATTATTTTAGTATAGAAAATAGCACTAAGATGACAAAGAAAAACCAGCGAGGAGGTCTCTCTAATTTTCTTTGGGATAAACTCTAATAAAGTGCTATTCGCATATGATTATACACCTGGGTTAGGCAGTGAATCCCACTAGTACTCAAATTTTTATTTTCAGAGGTCTGCGCGGGAGATTTATATACATCTTAATATATTTAAGCAAGTCAGTACTTCTATATCAACTGTGGGCATTGATGAAAAATTACAAAGCATTATCTTTTGGCTTGAATATATTGTTTTTACTAAATATATTAGATTATTTTGGCGATTAAGGCCTCTATGCGACTTTTACATGAACATCAGAAAATAGAATGTTCATTTTATATGCCTTTTTACCGATTGATTGAATTTAAACTTTCATATAGAATTACAACTGTAGTCACATGATCATTTATCAAATTTTATTAAGTCATTGCATTTTTGCATTGATATAAATATATTTGGATGAAAGAGTATAGACCTGATCGACATGGCCGAGAATTCAGTAAGATTACAGAAAGTTAAAGCTATACACCAGATTTCATTTATTATTGTCTATATGATTTTGAATGATTGCTTTTACATGCATACGAAAATATGAGCCGGTATCTGATGGAGTCTTCTACAAATTTGGTTCCAAATTCGATATAGAAGCTCATTTTAGATGTATACGAAATTTTATCTAAATAGGAATTCACATTTTGTAATGATTTGTGTTCTCTTATTTTTGGATATCTGACTTCCACTGAATGACTTTGTGCAAGATTTGATAGAAATCTACAAATTTAGTATTAAGTCTATGTACCAATTTTCATCTTTCTTGCCCAAGGAGTTTTTCAATTATGTTCAAACACAAATAGAGCAATAAGCACTCAAAATTTGAAAAACACGTATTTCAAGCGTTTTTGGATTTTGGAGGATAGGATTAATATTTTTTTAAGCTTTGTAACTGAAAGTAAAAATGATCAAAATTAAATGTTTTTACTGTTAATCTCTTGTTATCATAATGTGGAAATAACCTTGAAATCTTTCAAAAATGAGTTCTTAAGACCATCATTAAGCACCTTACAGACCTTTCCGAGGGAAGTACGCCATGTCACACATGGGAAGTAACTTACCGCAACCACTTATATGTGTCCCCCAGGGTGTCAAGAACCAACCACAATACTGGAAGCATTTCATCCTCATTTATAAGATATCCTCCCCAGTGGAAGATGGAGGGTTCTTAAATTGTACAAAATTGCGTAATTCTTGTTGCATGAAATTGCGTGATTCTTGTTGCATGAAATTGCGTGATTCTTGTTGTATGAAAACTGCGTGATTCTTGTTGTATGAA
>JAPMOQ010015521.1:2252506-2285506 GCA_026543055.1 Argiope trifasciata | reverse complement strand
CGCATGTAAAGAGAATCCGACATTTCATACGCACCAACCTAATATATTGTTAAATTTCGATGTGTTGATATAAATGGGGTATTTGGTGTATTAGTTTTTACTACACCAATATTAATTATTTTTTATTTTGAGAAATTTGGATGTTTTACCTCTTGTTAAAATTTACTTTGAAGTCAGATTTTATTCATATCTAAAATGTATGTAGTATTTCTTATAAAGAACAATTCTCTTAATTTGATGTGTTGAAAAATATTATTATTTGATGTATTGTTCGGATTGAAAGAGAAAAATCTGGAAGGATATTTTTTTCCTCTTTCTGTTTGAGAATACGCTGAGAAGCTTCTTTTGTAGCTTTATTCTACTTAAATAATTTTTTGTTGTAAAAGTGAACTAGATTTTTCTCTGGACGAGAACTTACTTTTATTTAAAATTCATGAAATATTTCCTAATTTTCATTTTTAAGTATAATTTAATTGATAATTTAAAGTGGCAAAATTTGATGTACAGATGAAAACTGGTTATTTAATGTATAAATTTTATTCAATGCATGTTTTTTTAATTTACATTAGATTGAATGTTTGTAAATCTTTAATGCACATTTACAGCTTTTATTCGATTTTGGTAAAATACGCCTGCGTTTTTCAATGGAGGCAAAAGGTCACTATTAGGCCAAAATGGTTTAAACTTTTACTTAAAAAACATCAAAAATGTATTTAAATTTAGGTTATCTACCATAAATATTATCTCGCAAAAAATTTTTCGTTATAAAATTATAAAATTTTATCTTTTTAAAAAAAAACAAATACTTTTATCTTTTTAAAAAAATTATACCTTTTTTTTTTAAAAAAAAGAGTAAAAATAGAAGTAAAGAAATTTAATTCCCACATTTTTTAAATTTTAAATAGATTTTTTATTTAAAATTAAAAGCCAGAACTCAGTTTCATTCATAATTTGTCAGTTTTATTGACTTGATGAAATTCAAATTAATCTCATAATTTTATCAAAGCATGAAATTGTTTGTATTTGTCGTCGTTAAAAATTAAGGTTTAACAAATTGACTTTGAAGTACGGCTTTCACTCTTTTATTTCTTAGAATATACACTAAATAAATGCATATGCAATATTTTGTAGTAGACTGATTATATTAAATTCATACTGCCCAATATGATCATATAATAAGGTAAATAAAATCCTTCCATATTAATAATTCCACTCCAGGAAAGGGGCGATTAGGTATAAATATTTACCGAATGTGAATGAATAATTTTGGACATCGTCAGTAAATCCATGCAGATTTATGCGGATAATTTTTAATATTAAAATACACCTCTCTAATTCTAAATTCATGATTATTATTTCACTAATTGAAGGACCTTTCAAAATTTTGACCACACTTTATTTTAATTATAACTGTTTCAATTTGATTACTTTAACGTTCCTTTTTGGAGGTACAAGAGGTATCATGGACCCGAATTCAAAACAAAGTAACTATAACGACAACTAATGTGAATAGGATTTTAATACTGTAATTCTAGTTCTATATTAGATTTTCATTAAAAGCGTTTAAAGATGAGACTTTCGAAATCCGACCGATTGAAAATCTGAGCAATCATGATGTTCACAGTCTTACCCAAAGTCAGTAATTTTTATATAGCAGATATGGATGAGGATATACATTTATTAGACATTATGTGAGAAAGCTTCACAGAAACCTTTTCCTGTCGATTTCAATGATCAATCTTAAAATATTCTTAATTAGATTTATTCGAATATGTAAATTCACCAATATTTTTTGGCCCTTCAACCAGTTTGGGAAACTGAAAGAATGTGTTTAAGTTTTGAAGCAACCACGATACAACCTTACATTTGCTACACTGAAAGTTTTATTTATTTAGACGGATGAACAGGTTTCATATCGGTTAAAATCTTCCCTTTGACGACGATCTCGTATGACTCAACGGCGTTCTGTGAGACTGGGTATTCAAATAGATTTAGCATTGGAATAAATACCTTAATATGAATTCCCGAGCAGCGGTGATCTCGGTTTTGGAACTGGAGGGTTTCGGGTTTGAGACGTGAATTCATTAAAGAAGTCTGATGCACATTAAATCTGTTCGAGCCAAACGTCGTCCTACTGTTCTAGTATTTTCTGGAGAGAAAGGGTGCCATCTCAGGTGGCGTCCACGATTCAAAATTACGAGGTTTAGTCTAAAATAACCCTAGTGTTGCTTTAAAACAGTACGCTAATATAGCTAAAATAAAACTAAAAACTCAACATGTATGCCTGTTGTTCTGAATAATAAAATGGAAGAACTTTCATTTTCCTTTCTTATTATACTGTATTGTTTTTTTATAATTGCACATGAAACTATATGAACCTTACTTATTGATGATGTGCATTATAAAAATATTGCTCCAAAATTCTGAACTTATTTTAAATCACCAGAATATAATAGCCTCTTGAATAAAGAATTGTTTTTGACGAGTGTATTCGTCATGGAAAAGTAAAACATAACGAGTTTATTTGTCAAAAATAATATATAACGAAGTTTACTACGTATTACATTTTATTACAATTTTAATAAGAACTCTCAAACATATTCGTAAATTTCAACATATTTAAAATATTTTTAGACTAAATTGAAAAAAAATAAAGAAATGATTATTATGCATTGTACAATGCTTTGTTCAATGTCTTTTGTAATAACAAATTAAAATAACAAATCAGTAATAAATCAATAATTAAATAAATAACAAATCAATCAATCAATAATTAAAAAATAATCAATCAATAATAAATCAATAATTACTGTAATAGAAAAATAACAAATCATTTCATTACAACATAATTTCATATTACACATACTCAGTGTTTGACGAGTATACTCGCCACCGCTAAATTTTTGCTACACAATTTAAAGCATTATCCGAAAAATTTGAAACAGTTAACTGGTTAATGCAGAAGAATAAGACTGCATTCCAATAACTGTGTAGTCATTCACACAGGTTTTAAGTCCTTAATTCTACTAACTTTGACAATGAATAATTTCCACATTTCTTAGTACATCAGGCATCTTCACATTATTCATAAAATAGCTTAAAGCTTAATTCAAAAACAGATTAAAACGTCTGGTGATTCCTTGGTGCATATTGAACCGAGTTATGGCAAAGTAGATCCACAGGTTCCTAGGGTTTTAGTCAACATCTATTATTCCATCAGGCCTCATACTACCCGAGGGATTTCACGGGATTAGACTCATCATAGAACTCGAAAAGCTGATTGGAAACTCATTAATTATGCATCTTTAAACGTGAGTACTCAGTTTTGCTTTTGCAGCTATAACATGAGCGCATTTGATTTTGATCTAATTGAACTTAACTTTTCAGAAGATCGTTATGTGTATGTGATGGTGAATGTAGTTATGTGATGGTGAATATTACTATAATTAGCCTAGAGTAAATGAATTACGGTGATGTAAGAAGTAAAATTGTAATGCTAGATATATTGTTCATTATTAAAGATTGGATAATGCACTCTCCTAGGTGGCTTTGTTATATAATCTCAAATTTGATTGTTATAGATTAATTAATAAATTTACTATAGAAAATAGTTTGCACGTAGACTGTGTACTTGAGAAATTAAAAAAAAATGTATTTAACTGTTAATATATTACATATTATACCCCAAAATGAAAGCAACGTTTGAATGTGCCTCTGTAAAGTATTCGCAACCCTATTAAAAACCCATTTGACAGCTGATAGCTTAGTGTTAGGGAAAATTTAGCTTTAAACGATATAGCAATGAATTCTCGTTGTTCAACTTTACTTAAAAAATAAGGAAAGTCTAGCGGCCTCAGTTTGAAAATTTGAGAATTGGCCCACTAGATCATGGGAATTAGCATCATTGGATTTCTTTTCATGGGTTTTTTTTGAAGTCGGAGTTTATGCCAATAAGCCCACTAGCACATATGCATTAAAGGAGAAAATTCAAAGCTGCATCAACGAAATTCAGCCACATGTATGCAAAATGCTAATGGAAAATTTCGTCAAAAGTGCGAATGTGTCAGCAAAACTGTGTAGGCCATTTCAGCAAAACTGTGCAGGCCATTGCAGCAAAACTGTGCAGGCCATTTACCCTGTAAATAGCCTACACAGTTTTGCTGACACATACGCACCTTACATAAAAATCTATACTACCCTCCATACTTAAAAATCTTGGGTGCCTTATGATTTAATTAAAATATAACAAGTTAAAGTTAAAAAACTATACTTTTTATTTAATCCTTGCATTAACAATTTGTTCTATTGTGTAACGCTCCATTTTTACGAACTCTAAACTATCGGCTTTCAAATGGTATTTTTAATAGGCGTGCCAACACTTTACTTGACGAGTGGTGGCAAATTTAAATCTTTTGTTAATTTAGGACACCCTTTATAAATAAACATCAAAGAAATGTTCAGTTTCTTTTATATTTTGATCGTGTTGTCAAAAAATAAGTCAGCCATACTGACTCTCTCTACCCAAGTCCAAAAATAGCTTTCATATAGTTTGTCGTTCTATTTTATTAAACGCTTCTTTTTGAATTCTTTTTATATATATTTACTGATGTTTACGACATCAGTGCATGTTTATTTCATTTACGGAAGATAATTCACTGTATTCGAATTTTTCTTAATTAGTGATAGTTATTATGTAAAATGATGGCACCAAAACGTTGAGATCATTACATTTTCTTTTTTTTCCTCTCAGAAATTAAATTAATCGACCATTGTGAGTTTTAAGCACGATATTAATGAACTTTTACTGTCAAAAAAATTAAGGGAACTGAATTTTTAAGTACCAAATATTGCTTTTGGTTTTCCCCAAACTTGCTTCTAATTTGACTGTTCGAATTTTTCATTTTCTTAATTAGTGTAGCAATGTAAACGTTCGATCGTTTGTTCCAAAATGCTTGCTTTAATTTAACTTTTCCAGGAATGTGTGACGTTAATTAAGTTTTACATTTTGTAAATGATCTTAAACCTTTTTATTAATGATTCTTCCCCACGAGGATATCTAGAACAAGAATGTTAATGATGATTTAAAGTTTCTTATTCTGTAATAATTTCTGATTAACCGTCACAATTCGCTTGCTCTAGAAAATTAATGCTGATTGGTAATGTTATTTAGAATAAATAGTCAGTAGCTAATATATTTTAAGGAAATCACTATTTGCATTCAAAATTCTAATGGATAATTTCTTGTTAGAAATAAATAAAAATACTGGCTGTCTCACAAGGTATGCTGCGTCTAATGTTATTAGATTTGGATAGAACATGTTAAGACGAGTATTTTGATATGTAACCTGTGAGGTCCTCGAATATAGCGTTAGACTACTTAAGGTATGAAGCTTGTGTACTTGAAGGTATGAAAACTTCAAGAAGTGAGGGGGAAAATACAATAGGGGGAAATAAAGTCAATGCTTATTGAGAACTTTCAATATAACACATTTTCGAAATGTCAGCCATTCGAACCAATGATATGAAGTCTGGAATCGGAAATCGCAGTTTTTTGATGAACATGTGTTCCAGTTTCCTTGATCTTGGTTTCAATTACTGCTTTCAAGTCGTCCAATATTGAGGGCTATCTAAAATACATTATGTTTTTCAAACGTCCCCATAAAAAAAGTCACTTGGATTAAGATGCGGGGAGTAAAGTGGCCACTCTATAACATTGTCTGTTTTCATATTAGGAATCCAGCCCGATCAGTCTAAGTGTTCAGAAAATATTCCGATCAAAAAATACCACGCTAAGAGATCGAAGTTTCGCTGAGTGCATTGAGGTCTATCACTATCTTGTATAAACCAAATATGGATTTTTTTCGTATGTACTTTTGAATGTCGTGCCACCGTTTGTGTTGCAGCGCCTGTAGTTATCAAGAGAAGCTCACATATTGAGAAATCGTCTTATGCATCATTATTTGTAATATAAACTGTATTCGTAATTAATGTTCTTCGTTGTTGTTGTCGTGTTCGTGTTTTTCACGGAAAGGGGGTGCAGTAGCTTCTGAGGGTAAAGACCCCTGAGCAACCAGAGGGCAGAAGTCCGACTTCTAGCTCACACACACGACACAACCCTTTTTAGGGGGTGGTGGATTTCATTCATACACTCATTCATCCATCAGCAAGTCGGAATTTAGATCCAAATCAGAGACCGACTCATCCCTGATGCAGTATCCCCAGAGGTATCGTTTTGTTATGGGAGCTTGGAGGACTTTGCAGTCTCGACATATTTAACGAGCCCCAATTGCCATTTGCCAACACGGCGGTCTTTGGCCGAGACGAGGAATAAGAAGGTAAATGATGATGAAAATATCGATCATACTCTCTTTCTTACAGTTGTAACATTTACTTCTTGTTTAAATCATATATCAGAAAATGTTCTATCAGGTTTCATGCAGATATTTGTAACAAATATAGCATTTCTTCTGCTATTTTCTCTGATGAAATTCAACCCTATTTGCTTTCATTTTGCATAGATTATTCCAATTACGTCTTTGATCGAATGAATTCTACAATGCATTCCATTTTAACAACCACCATTCAATATCAGACTCAAAATCGCCTCATTACCCTAACATACTTTCCGAAAGCAAGAGCTATTTAATAACTCCATCAGACAAACGCTCTTCATTTGAAGATTTCATTATTTCGCTCCCCAGTAATCACGCGACTACGAACAATGTCAACTTTCCCCCTTATCGTCTGCGAGCTATTGACTAACCACCTGCCTCTCCGAACATCCCATCCAATCGAATGCCGAACGTTCTTCCTTTTGTTTTAGAAAATTCTTTTCTCCGCTTGGTGGAGAGAGGAGGGACCAAGACCCCTATTCAAGCGTAATGATGTAATAAATATTTCTAATTTCTTTTGCTTCTTACTTGTATGGAAACCGAATCCTTTTCATCCACCCTTGCAAAATAGAACAAAAAAGAACGGACAACCAGAAGGCGTTCCATCGAGGGAAAGCGTTCGAAGTTTGAAAACCCCTCGGCTCACGTGCACCGGCACAAATGCATTTCTTGATTCGTTTTTTGAATGGGGGTGAGAAAAAGAAGGAAAAGAAATCCCCTCAACTTCTCTCTCCACCCTCTTGTGTATAGACTTCATTTGCATGTTGGGTTCCTAATTTCTCTGCATTCTTTTATTCTCTTACACTCACACCCGTCCCACATTTCTTTTGGGTGCAAACGATTTTTTTCTTGGGGTGTAGTCTGTTTAAAGAAAATATTGGATTTTTCTCCCCCTTTTCTCTCTTTTTTTTAGAATTTAGAATTCACAGGCTGAAGGGGGGAGGGGATAAAACGTAGAGGTGAGGCATTTGTCGGATTCTCGTCACGGTTTTGTGTCTTGTTGAGATTTCGTGCGGAATATCTAATTTGCTGGCTTATGAACTGAAATGAAGGCATCAGTTGAAGTGCCCCCACCCCTTGGTGAATCTTATAGATTTATCGATTTTTTTCCAGTTTTGTTATACTTTTTTAAGTACCCTAATGACTTCTTAGATGTTATGAACTGACTTTCCACCTTTGTTAAAACAAAATGTCATAAGTCAAAGTTTTCTGTACAACATTTTTTGTAAAAATTCCTACAAATTGACTATCCTTTTATTCACTAATTATTGTATATATTATTCAAAGTTTGTATGTTATATGTTATCAATAGATTCAATTTTCCAATAAAAAAATTCGTTTTAACATGCGACAATTTACTATGACAGTTCCGTTTCCAGCTATACTCAGATTAAATTCAACTACGTAACTAGTTGCTTTAAACTTTTTGTATAGGGAAATTTCAGTTTCTAAACGCCACCTTTTAGGATTCACTTTATGTAATGTGAATGTTTACCATTTTCAGGCTAAAAAAAGTCGTGCTTTTTACTTTTATAGAAATTGTTAAAAAATTCGAACTCGATACATTGATGATCTCCACCTTTTAGATTTCCCTGAGTTTGAAAACACATTTTTGGAAAATGTCCGTCATCTGTCTGTTTGTGACAAAGATAAGTAAAAAAATGCTTGGAGCTAAACGATTGAAATTTGCTATAGGTCTTTTAACAAAATTTGCATATTTCAATCAAATTTGAGTAATATCTATTCACAGGAAGTCCGCTTCTGGATACAAAATACACGATAGATGTGAAACGAGAGAGTTAGGATAGGTAAAATCTAGTACACATATTTAGCATCTATAGTGGAAAAACCTGTCAAAAACCAAGGTGTTGTCTGTCGATATGTATTTTTAGAAATATGGAAATGCGATAATTCAAAAGCGCAATGATTGAAATATATCAAATTTGGCATGGGAATTTGTGACTACAATTGTAGTTCTGAGTCACATTTTTGTTTCAATAGGTAAGGTAAAACGTGTCTGATACACAAATTAAAGAAGAATCTACTCTTAAGAAGAATTGGGAATCACTTGATTTGATTAACTGCAGATGAACGACAAACTTACCCATGAATGCATATAAAACAAGAACGTGAACTGTTTAGATTATTAATACAACACAAACGGTGCATAAATCACTCGTCTGAAATTTTTAATTCAAATTTCACCTGTACTCTTATGCATAAAAGACAAATCGAAGCAAACTGATTGGAAAGTGCTAAAAATTTGTATTTATATGGGAATTTCATTTTCCTTTAGGACAACTATCCCAAACACCAGCACATAATGTCAAAACGTGGAATCTTTTTCATTGTAAAAAGTAATTGAACACACAACCATATTCTCCCGACATCAATGCCATTGAATATTACCATATACTGTGAGCCATACCGTACAAATGATTCAAAACACACACACACACACACACACACACACACACACACACACACACACACACACACACACACACACACACACACACACACACACACACACACACACACACACACACACACGAAATAAAACCTATTTAAAACAAGTGTTTCAAAAAGAATGAGGTAAAAGATCTTCGAATACCACCGGAAATTAGTCGAATTAGTACCATGACGTTTATAGGATATTATAAAAGACAAAATGCATTCAACTTAACGGTGAAACTTTGTTTCTATGCGAGATACTGCAAAAATGTCATTGGTGCACTCTCAAGTTTTTGAGGCAAAAATCTGAACATATTTATTTAAAGCGCTTCTAAAGCTTTTCAGTTCAGAAGGTCCACGTTGGTTGTTCCTTATTTTTACTTTAAATTAAACCATTTGTCCTGTGTAAAAATAAAAACATATTTGCATTTCTTGGTAATGTGTTATTTATGATGAAAGCAGGATTTATCAAGTAAAAATAAGGTGTAGCATTAATTGTTTGAGCCATTGTAGGTTGTACTTGTCTGTTATTTCTCGAGATAACATTAGATTTCTAATCATTCAACATTGCATTAGCACATAATTTAATGAAACATAATGTATTACCATCTAAAATTTTTAATGGTAATGAAATTCTTTTAGTTTCCAAATTTTCTTTAATTGGTAACCAGACGTTGTACGTATCTGTAATATTTAAAAAATCTTCATATCTGATATTAGGTTTTTATTTAAAAAAAAATACCTTTATTTTCGTTTCTTAACTTTTAAACTTAATTACATTAATTATAAATTATACATTAGAAACATTACTTTACTTTATTACATTAGAAACATTACTTTACTTTATTACATTAGAAACATTAATTTATATGCGAAAGTTTTTATGGAATTTTAATTCTGCATATTTTTTCCTTCCTTTTTTATTTAAATTTCTTTCGGATAATTGGAAAATGTTAGAGTTTGAAAATGTTTCATTTTCATTTAAAAATAGACATTTTTTAATGTAATAAGATTTTTTGCTACCTCTTGATTGATGATTATTCTTTTCGTAATCTTAACCGTTTTAAAAATAATTTTAGAGAAATGGTAATTTCACTATACGATCTGAAAGATAAATTTTTCTGAATCGATTCGTAAAACTGAAAATATCCCGAACATTCATTTAATACTTTTTGCTTTTATAATTCTTTATTTGGATTTTTTATGATGAATTTTGGTTTAATTGGTTTGTAGTTTATGCATTTCTTAGTGACAATCTGTTTTAATATAGTCTAAATTTGTAATTAATAAATTTTTTATTTGTTTGTTTATTTAGTAGCTTGAAACAAATATATTTTAGTGACAATCTGTTTTAATAGTAATTGTCTGAATTTTGAAACAAGAAAGGAAGGAATAATTTATATGGATATATATTTTGTTATAAATATATTGTTGCTATTTCAGAGAAAAAAAAGGGGAATCTTGTAAATAAAATATTGAAACAATATTTTATATGTTTGATTTTCAATAGCAAATAAATTAATGGAATAATATATTTGCTTTCAGTAAACTTTAATAAAAAATGGAATTATATAAATTGGTTCTCAATATATTAAAAAAAATTAACTCTTCCCTATGTGTCCGAAAAGTATTTACAAATTTAAATAAAATGATGAATTCAGAAAAGTTTTTTTTATATTTGGCTTATCATTGAATTAAAAAAATATTTTATAAAATTTCTTTTTTTAGAGAATTGTTTTACATTAAATGAATAAAAAAAAATCAAAAGATTTTTTATCGAGTGAGAACATACTGCTGTTTTGGTCTGAAGTTTTTAAAATCCCAAAATACATAGGCAACAAATTATTGAAGCCTCAAAATGCGTAATCAGTAAATTGGCAATTTATTACTTTTGAGGCATCAATTTTTCGTTTTTAGTGTTATTAAAAAATATTGCAGAAGGTTGTCACTTTTGGCGATTTATCGTCAATTAAAGTTACAGCTTAATTTTCAAATTATACATTTTCTGAAATTTTACGAATTGTCTTAATTCATTAAAGTCATTATCCAGTTTAAACCGGATTGAAACGATCATTAGACTATCAGATTACAGATCCATTAATATTCAGAAAAACAATTTTTTTTTTCATTTTAAAATTGGTTAAGCACCAAAACTTTATTTGCGAGATAGAAAATTTGAAAATGAAAGTTAAAAAATTATATATGCATATAATACAGAGAGAGAGATAAATAAGTCTCGTGATTGTTTCAAACCGGTTCAAACCTGTAAATGACTTAAATTAACTATGACAAATAATGACTTAAAAATAATAAGGTCCTCTCATGTTCACTTGAAATTTGCAACAGTAGATTTCATTTTTTTATATTTACTGACATATCATTGAATTTAGAAAAAATTTATTTAAAACATTTCTCTTTTTAGCGAATGATTGAGCATTAAATACATGAAAAAACTTTCCAAAAGTATTTTTTAACTGTTTCATAACATGATCGGGAAGAGGACGGAATAAAGAAATAGTGAACTATGTAGTTTTATTTTCTGTATGTCTGAAACTTAACATTCAGGAACGGTTTTTCTCCCTTGAAACTAATTTGCATATAAAACTGCTTTATCGTTTTCAGTATGAACGACTTTCGGTTCAAAAAAAGTCGTCTGAAAGAAATTGTTATTTTTATTGTAAAGTATTCGAGCTGTTAGGCATTGAGACTTTTCAAATTTCGTTTCTGTTTAAAAAGATATTTTTAACTGTTCTTTTTTGTTAAAGAAGATTAATTGATCCTTTCGAATTCTTTGAAATTTATTTTCTTTTTATGATCGTTTATTATCTTTTCCTATGCTTTTTCTAAAATCCATGAATGAATATTTTCTTTTTAATGAGGATTGTTAAAAAATCAGGAGATTTATTTTTAATAATTTGAAAGTTTTTTTTTCTATCCCATTGCGTATAAAAATTTAAAAATTTTCTTTCATATTATCATACATGAGATTTATTTTGCTTACATTTGATTTTATTATTACATATTCTAATTTAATACTTTAACAAATCTGTAATATAGCTCCCAGCACTGTTAGTTCAAATACCGGAAAGACCATTTTACGATCAGGTTTGTTGGATGCTGATCAAGTTGATCTTTGTTGATGCCATGTCAGTGATCCCAGAGCTTGGCAACAAACGTGATGATCATTTGGCAACTTGAAGCCGAATTTGGAAACACAATAGATAGTACTGGAAACGTTCAGAATTTTATGATTGGTCCATTAGGAACCGATATATGCCTAAATGTTCTAGAACCTTCTATGATTGCCTGCGGGAACTGTAAAAGGCAGGTAGTCTGAAGCCGAAGCCAGTCGTATATTGAGTCGTAATCGGGAAAGAGACAATGATGAATAGATCAGTCTGGCGAAAACAAGCATTGTGCGGAGCTCAAGAGATTGCTGAATTGAGCTGTGTTCCGAAGCCTTATGTTTATTGTGGAATCAGCATCGAGTCCAGTAAAGAGTAGCCAGATCGTGTAGCAGCGTGTCAGCAGCTAGATACTAAAGTTAGGAGAAAATGATGAATTGCAGACGTTTCAAGAGACCGTGGAGTAAAGTTACGTAGAATCCCTCTTCCTCCTGAATTCTGTCTTACCGCTTTGTGTGTTGTGGTTGCTACTGCTACCAATTACTACTTGTGGACTAGTGTTTTTTGTGTGCTGCTGTGTGTTTCCTGTGTTCATCTCAGCTGTGTTTTTGTCGTCTTCGTATTAACAATAGACGTCATCTGTCACTAAGGGCTATTTATTTCATCGACTAACAGATCGCAAAAGAACCCTTATGGAAGAGGAATACCGTGGCAATATTAATCACGACTTGATTTTCAAATACTGTTACATTTGCGAATTCGCTTCGAATGTCCAGTTGTGTTCAGCAGCGTTGCTTAAAGATCTTTCAATGTTGTTATATGAGCTAATGGGGTTAAAAAGTTAATGAATATTTCTATTACAAAATCTTTTCTTTGATATTTTTTTGTAATTTTGAGGCTTTTATTAGTAAGCGATTGAAAGCGATTAATTACCAAGCGTCACAAAATTTATACTTTTTATGGTAAAATTTCTCTTTTAGTGTACCCTCATATACAATACGCTGTAAATAATAGTTCCATAGCAAACTTATACCTTTTCATTTTATTATACCTTTTATCTTGGAAATTATGTTGTAAATGAATGAAATTTTCCTAATCAATGTCTAGACATTTTCTTACTTTTTCTTTGAACGATACGATATTTTGAATCTAATGAGACGTTCAAATTCTTTTTAGCTATTTTTTTTTCAGCTGTGCAACCGATATTTCTTAATTATAATTTTTGATACATAAGAGATAAAAATATATTCATAAATATTGAATATGAGCTATTGTGATGCAGCATTGCATAAAAAAATTGGTTACTAATTATCATTAAATAAAACTTCTGTGTTAATAATATAATTATTATATATTTGGTGATACTAATTGCGCAAAAACAAAAACAAAACAGCAACCCTGATGTAAATTTGCAGTTATGCATCTGCAATAAAATGGAATCGTATTTAACAATATAATTATAGATAATTCCCCACATAATTTTTTGCAACAAGTTGTATTAAATATTCTATAATTTGCCTTTAATGTTTATGATCAGCTACATTTATGAGCTTTTTCTATTGATGACCATTTTGAACATTGATGAATATTCCATACCATGATGTATACAACATTGGCATTAAACTTTTGGAATTCACAATAAAATCTTTGAAATTTCAGTCTGTTAATTTCTTTTGCTGCCTTCTATTCAACACAGATGGAAGGTCTTGTATCATAAACTTCGTTTTTAAGAGACACTTCACAGTTACAAATGCAATATCGTTGTGCTGTTCTTTCCTAATTCACCGTTTTAAAATTTTTTGCTTTCCTCACATTTCCTCATATATCACTCATAAAACACAATTATATGGTTCAAATACTTTTCTTCGCGAACTTGGACAAAAGTTTCTTTTTAAATATCTGCAAAAGGCTAAGGTCACTGTATATAGGAAATCTTACTTTCTCAGCAGCTTGAAAAACACTCACCAATGTTCGATACAAAGTTTTCAATTCTAGCGTCTTTCCTTCTAAGTCAATATCACTCGACGAACTGTGTCCCCCAGAACGTAACTACTGAACTTTCTGAATAAATCCCATCTACTTCTATCTGATTCAGTTTGCAGTTAATCTACCTGCGGGGAAGCAATTTGAAACCTTTTTTTTAACTCTTATGATATAGGATGAGTACTTGACTTGATTTAAAAAATATTATCGAAGCTACTGCACATATTACAATAAATGATACATGAATATAAAGAAAAATATACCATTTTTTTTTCATTTACAAATGTGCGATGCGTGACCCTTCTTTTTATACGGCATACATCCAATCTGGGATCCAGTTCATTTTATTTTGCAGTATTTTTTTTTTTGCCTGTTATCTTGTGCGTGGTCCCATAAAAAGAAATCAAGATATTGTTTATGTACCACCAATGTATATATTGTTTATGTACCACCAATTACATCCAGTTTAAAACATTTCCAGAACTTAGCTAACGCATTTGTACAGCATTTAGAACCATTGACGAGCTGGATTGCATTTTGGAAGTATGCCTTTGTAACAAGAGGGTCACACATTTGTAACTACAAAAAACTTGGAATATTTCTCTTTAAATTCATACATCACTTATTTTAATATGTTCAGTTGTTTCAAAAATATGATTTTTTTTAAAACTCGGGTCCATCATTTGTACTCGCCCTGTATTATTCTAAATGAAAGATCCGTGAGTGATTTTACATGAATGAAAGCATGACATCATTACTGACTTGATGGACTTGATATCGTAAGTCATTAATGCATTAATCGTGGCTTTTTTTAAGTTCATTATGTGTTAATTTTCTTTTATCTTTTTCTTGCCTCATTTATGCCTGGATTCTTCTTTACGCCTAAAGGATAAAATTATAGCAATGTAATTAACTTGTAGTTTCCTGCTTTGATATTCATTAACTTATTTTCTTTTTAATTTAAAGCGAATTTTGCTTCATTTCATCATCCGTACTCTCCGCGAGGATTAATAATAACTTATTATCATTATAGAGTAACTTATAAACTAGCTAAGTCATATTCCCCCCATTGTTTTATTAAAAATACTTGCTATTTTCGTTTCAAATTTAGCTTTACATTGATAATATTTTACATCTTTCATTCACATATATGTTCCCATAAAGCCCTAAAATTCATCACTTCATAGAATAACTAAGAATTTCATAAAATAACGAGACAAATCAGTTTAAAATTATTAAATTTACGATTTTAACTGGATATTCTATAGAATAACGATTACTTGGTCGATAAAGTATGAAATACGGCACACGAAAGTTCTTTAGAACAGTTTCTAGCTGCTTTGAATGAGTTTTGAACTGCTTATAATTGCAATGACATGTATGTGCCATTGCTTTGCTTTTAGACGGTGTATTTATGTTAGCGTTTTGCATTTTGGATTTTTTCAATCTGTTTTCAAGCAACGAATTCTGCAGGAATGGGAAATTAGCTTGAAAATAAAAATATTTGAATCTTTATTACTTGTCAAATTAACTTTAAAATAGTTTATTTTTCACTTTAAGAGTTTGGTTATTTCATAGAATAACTAGGTAAGGTTGGAAAATTTTCTATTGTATACTTTAACTGATTTGTTTAGTTATTTCATGAAATACCTAGTTATTCTATGAAATAACTGAATTATGCACTTGAACGGTAACGTATATCAAAAATCATCAAGAGTAATTTCCCCAAAATTGTCTAGCACACTTTTTAATATTATATTTCTCTTTCCACATAAAATCGGCGGTTTGGTGGTAAGATCACGGCTTCGGAACCGGAGGGTTTCGGGTGCGTGACTCTCGACTCCAACCGAAGAACCGTCGTGTAATTTGTTCGTGCGCACGTTAAATATGTCAGGCCAAACGTCCTCCCGCTGCTGAGGTGTGGTGTGGAGATGAGTGTACCAGCTCAGGTGTCGTTCTCGTCATCTGACCGTGGTTCAAAATTACATGGTCCGTGCCAAAATAGCCCTAGTGTTGCTTTTTAACGGGACGTTAATATAACTAAATTCCCACATAAAATTGTGGATATTTGGGATTGGCAATGGCGAATGATAGTTTCGAAATAGGATCGTAGGCATTAATTTAACACTTCTACTGAATTTATCATGCTATCTTTGGCAATTAATTTCTGGCATCTAGCTAATACATAATCAGTGGGAAATGAATATGTATTTTATACTACTTTATTTCAACCTATTAAAATCAAAATTCCTCATAGAACTACAGTTGTAGTTACAAAATAACATCTATAATTTGACTTATTTAAAATATTGCATTTTTAAATTATTGCGTCTGCTTGCATTAGAAAGTAATAACCGGCAGACGGTCAAGTGTTAGACAGATTTGGTTCTAAATTTGGTATCTATATTTTAGGTACCAATTCTGTGTACCTAACATTTATCTCATTTTTTATGTTTTCTACTATCAAATGTACTTGGAGAGCTTAATCACCCTTGAATGGATTCACTTTAAAACTTGATAGAAATCTACAAACGTGGTGAAAAATATGTAAAATTTCATCCACCTAACTCAAAGTAGTTTTAGGTTTATCGTATTCACAAGTAGACAAATCGGTATAAAGACATAATTCAAGAAATATTTCCTTTCCACTAGTAAGTTACATGAAAAACATGAACATTTCTTCAGAATTTCGAATTTCAATTTTGTGTCCATTAAGATAATTTCTCTTTGTACATTTCATGTAAAAGAAAGTAAATAACTTGTAGTTTTCTTCGTTGATATTCGTCAATTTCTTAACTTCAAGATAACTCTATTATATTCTCTTTTGAAATAACAGGTGTTGTTATTAATATCAAGGCATATTTCCCATGATACCACTTAGGGGGACATTATTCGATTGTAATGCGAGTGTCGTGTATTTTCTTGTTCGTATTTGTTTTGTATTGTGAAATGTGGAATTCAGAAAACAATGAAATAACTTTTATGGAAATTCGTCTATTATTTCCATCTACTTCATAATGAAATTATAAACTGCCTCGTCCTTCTGCATCTTGGAATTTAAAGTGCTAATGAAAGAAGGGAGATGCAGAAAAAAAAAAGAAAAATTCGGATTTTGCATCAGTTTTATTTCTCCAAACAACGGCTTAAATTCTTTCAGTCAATAAAAGTTCAACTTCAGGACATAGTAAAAATAAGACTTTAAAACTAGTTTCTTATATATGCAACCTTGTGGTCCCCTTTTTTGTTTTATAGATTACCAATAATTCTTTCTCCGATAGCTTGTTTCAAAAATACACTGGAAAAGGCCGCCCCAGACGCGTTAGCCTGGATTCGAAAGTACTGAAATTACAAAAAGTTTGATATTGAAATGGAAATTTGATATCTATTCGGTACAATGCTTCCTTACTTTCTTTGCGATTGGATTTCTTTTTTTTTCTTTTCTTTTTATTTATCTTCATCTGTTTCATTCCTTACTTCGATATCCTCTTTTAGATTTAGAGAAGTTTTAAGTTCTTATCTGAGATAAGAATGTTTTCAATCTTTTTTTTTAATATAAAAGTTGAAAAGGTTTTAAAAATAATTAGAATGGATTTCTTTTGAAAAACAGGATCTTTTTCAAAGTAATAAGGTATGGTTGGGTAATTTCAGACGTAATATGAATATTGCCTTTTTGCTAGCGGAGATACAGTTGTAAATCTGTAAAACTTGAAGCTATTTTTTTAAAGACTTGTTGGATAATGTAATAGTCGATTCTTAGAACTTTCAAATCCATCTGTTTGATGATTTTCATCTTTCGGTTTGCGTTTTTTGAGTGTTACGCTTTGACAGTTAACCGCCTTTGTCGACTAGTTCTTTTGCCTAGAATATTGTTTGGATTTTAGTACTATTTATTTTGCATGATTAGTTTTCATGAATTATTCAGAAAAGTAATTCTGAACACTAAATAGAAATTTTACATCAGTTCAGTTAGAATTCCACCTATTTTGTTCTAATACCTTTTTCATGAAATAGAACCACATTCAAAATCATATTTAAGATCCAAACACAGTACGGTGTTTGGATCTTCAATACGATTGGAGGACAAATATGGTTCCTCGAAGCAAACTAGTGACCTACTGTCATGAGAAAAACCCTGAACATGGTTACCGTAAGTAGGCGAGTCTAAGTAATGAGGGATAGAGGCATTAAAACAGATACAACATTTGGCTTACATTAGACGATAAATTAGGCCCAAAATATAATATAACATCTCTTTTCCAAGCCAACTGGCCAATACTTTTATTGTCTCTAGGGTTTTTCTCGTGATGGTAGGTCAGTATCCTAAAAGAATTACCCAAAAAAATGACAGGTCACCAAAGGATACAAGTGTCAAGATTTGAGTCGTTGAGAATTCTTAACATGATCGAGAATCTTGTTTATAATTCTAACTAGGATCAAACAATCGATAATAGAAAGTAAAAATGGAAAATAGTGTAGAGAAACTAGTTAAAAATGAAACAACTGTGGAGAGGGGGGATTAGTTTAAAATTCCTCCCAGCCGTACATAAGGCTCCGAGGGATTGTATTCAGTGATAACAATTAAAAAAAACATAGCTAGAAATTGTTTCCTTTAAACAGATAATATTGTAAATTTAAAAGTCATGTAAAGATAAATTTTTGACTATTATATTTTCAAAAATCATCCTGAAAAAATCTCCAAATCTCCAATCTCTTTTAATTAATTAAAATTTCAAAAATATATCTGAAAAGTACATTTTCTGTCACGAAAATATTTCTCCTAATGTTTGCCAACGGATTTTAAAACCGTCACCGCTTTTGCGCATGCGTTTGAATGAGTTTAACTCTATAAAATAGGAGTGAGAGAAAACATATGAAGAAGAAATGTTTACCTTTCACAATGAAACGAATTTCGGTAATGTGAACATCCTTCTGTGTCTCACCTCTTAGTGAGATAAAATCGTCAAAAAATATGCAGCTCTGGCGATTGAAACAAACAGGAGATGTTATGAATTTTTTCTGCTGAGCGCCTTTAAAGACGCATTGTTCTTTCACAATAGTTGAAATCAGTGATTACTTATCTTAAATTAAGACATTTACGATTTTTAAAAATTCGTATCCTTTTTTTTAATTCAAATTGGATAATGTAAAAAAAAGAAAGAAAGAAAAAAAAAAAGAAATTTGAATCTTTGAAATAATTGAAAAAAAGTAATTATTGAAAGAAATGAGAAATGTCAGAAACGTATATATTTTCACGTTGATTAATCAATCTTCATAATAATTTTAAATGTTTTATTAATTATATCAAGATTACATGTACATTGAAAGTGTATTAAATATTTTCACAATACATATATAAATACAAAAGTAAGGACGATGGAAAATATTGTAGTAAAATACATTTAAAGATATATTAAAAATATATTTAAAAAAACGGAAATAAAATTATTTTTACTGAAATCCAATTATTTAAATTTTGTTGTGATGTAGAAATAACTTTCAAAAACCAAGAATGATTTGAAACTAAGGAAGTTCAAATCGAAATGAATAATTTGAGGACATATGATTTTTAAAAATTTAAAACATAGTTAAAATTTTGAAAAAAAAATCGTCCTTGATGACTATTTACTGCCAAGAAATGATTAATACATGCCAAATTTGATTGTTGTAGGCTCCAAGGATTTGGTTTATAAAATATTTCAAATGATTTTTGCGCCATAAAATTTAAGGGTGATAATCCAATTGATAAACATTATCATATAAACATCATCAACTTTATCATATAAACATTATCATTGTTTATACTAATAATACTAAAAATAATTTTAAAAAAGAATGGAATGCTATGAGAATATCAAATATAGAAAGTATATTTAATTGATGAACCAATTTGAAAAATTTGTTTCCTTATTCTCAAACATAATCAGGGGATATGCATAATGTGCACTGAAACTAATTTTACCTAATCTTCATTATAAGACGATAGGGAAAAAGTGTTTCTCACTTAAAAAAATTAATTTTGAATAAGCAGCTTTATTTTTTTTCCGTATTTTCACAACTTATTTTTCATTTATTCAAACAATTACTTTATCGATGAAAACAATCTGTAAAAAGTCATCTGAAATTCATTTTATATTTGAAATTCAATTTTTATCATTACTCACCTGCTGGAACACATTTTCGACATCATTTGTTTTTGGTACTTAAAGATTTCTAATTCTTTAAAATAATAAAAGAATGCAACTGTTTTACTAAATTATGCTTCCCTATTTATAATTTTAGTCCAGAAAAACAGCAGCTGTTGTGTGAAACAGTAAACTTGCATAAATACCAACTACAGAGTTAATTTTATTCAACTTTTATATCGTTTTTGCTGCAGCTGTTGTTCTTGTTTTGATTAAAAGTGTTTACTTCGTGTAGAAAAATTGTAACATATTGAGCTGAATATTTTAGAAATAATTCTTTTCTTCTTTTAAGTTAAAACTTGAAATCTGATGAATAGAAACTAATATTTTTGCGAAAAATCTTTTTTTATTGTTTTGTAAGATGTTTTTTTTGTATTTTTCTTTTTACTTTCTATATTTTTGTGGGAAAACTGAAAATAAATTAAACAAATAAAATTTCCACATGGTTTTTCTTTGCAGTTGTTAGATAAGATTTTAATGCAGGAATTCAAAAATTTACTTCAGTTTTTATTAAAAGCATAAATCTGATGGGGAATTAAATTTAAATTATGAATTAAGACTGAATTTATGATGTAGATAAACTCAAATAATTTACACTTGATATAAAATTTAAACCATGTAAGAGTAATAAAAGCATTTTACATAGTTTTCTTATACTAAAAGTAATTTACTATTTTGTGTTCCAAAATTACGAAATAAATATAAACTATATTTTTATTTGTCGTTAATTTAAAACCATATAAAAGTAATAAAATGACCATAACATAATTTCCTTTTGCTAGATTTTTTTACTATTTTATTTTACGAAATAAATATAAAAGTAAATAATATTTATTTGTTATAAATTAAAAACCAAATAAAGATAATAAAAGGACCTTAACATAATTCTCTTTTGCTAAAAGTTGTTTACCATTTTATGTTCCCAAATTACGAAACAGATTTAAAAGCAAATAATTTTTTTTTGTGAATTTAAAACCACATAAAAATAATAGAAGAACATTAACATAATTTCCTTTTTGTAAATGTTGTTTAACATTTTATGTTCTAAAGTTACTTAATAAGTATAAAAGCTAATCTAATATCTATATCTAATAATTTTTTTAATCTAATCTATATCTAATAATTTTTACTCTAAATAAACTTAAAACCGTATAAAAACTAGTAAGCACAGTTTTTTTACTACATGTAGTTTACGATTTTATGTTTCTAAATTACGAAATCGACATAAAAACAAATAGACTATCCTAGAAACTATATTACATAAATCTTTCATAGACATATTTTTAAGAAAATGCATAATCATTTCCTAACATTGTCTTTAAAAATTTATTATTGCGTTCTCAACGATAAAATAGTTTTATACTGTATTCAAAGAAATTTTTTAGATTTTTTCATAAAGCGAAGATTAATTTTCGTTATTATTCTGCTACTTAAATTAATTCCCTGTTTTTCTAATGTTTTCGTAACATTTTGAATGGAAGACTCAAAAAGCACATTTCCAATTTTTGCTTCCAACCACCTACTAATTAATCAAGACCATAAACACCTTATATTATAAAAAATAAATTTAATCATCCGTACGCATCTCGAAACATCTCCAAACACCTGCTCTTTCCCAACTTCAATATTATTCCACCCTTTTGCACCGAACACTCATCGCATTCGAAGGGGTAGAGGGGGGAACGTCTGTTCTCCCTGTCGACACACGAAGTTGAAGATAAACACCGATTGCGATACCATCTCGATTTAAAACACACACGTTCAGCTTAGCATAATTTTATCTCCGTCCATTCTGTAGGCAGCCTTCCCTCTGAAACAATGGATCATTCCTAGTCACTGTATGATACGTTCCGGCTGAGAAAACAACCTAAAAGGGTTTCTGCGCAAATAATTTTCTTTGGTCCGACTGCATGTTTTCCAACTGAGATACATTCATTAATGAGAAAGGGGGAAATGTGTCGCAACTTGGAGGGGAACTACAACAGAGAACTTCCTTAAGAGGTGCTGGTGCTTGAAGTGGAAAATGCCGCTGTTTACATCAGAGACTTTGCTTATTCTGCTGGAATATGTTTAGGGGTCCTTTTTTTTAGTAACCTAAATTGTACTGGAAAGGGACACTTGCTGATAAAGAGTTGTAGTTCTTTAGGGCTTATCAGTGTTGGCATGTTAACATACGAGAGAGAAATGAGAATGGAATTAATTTTAGGGTCTAGTAAACAGATTGCAGTCATTAAATTGTTTTTTTTATTTATATTCTTGGTTTTTCAAGATGTGGTGAATGCTGTTTTAATTTCAAGAGGAGTTAGTAAAACAAATTGTAGATTTCATGAATTTACTTTGTAGCAAAGTGATGTTAAACTGCTTTAAATGATTTGCGAATTAAATGGTCCGAAAATTTTAAACTCTAAAATTGGTTGGATTCTGTGGTCTTATTTAGATTTTCGATTTTTGCACTCTTGTCGTTCAAACTCAGAAAACTTAACAGTTTGTTTTTTTAGCTTTTAGAATTCGTTGAGTTGATTTTAACTGGGAAACAAATATTAGGATATGACTACTTAGGCAGTTGTAAAAATTTATCCATCATAACTCTGAAAATATTAAAGTTTAGTTGTAGTCAAAATTTTATGAACTGACGTTTGATAAAAATTAACAAATAAAAATAGATGTGAATCACTGCATATTTTAATATTGTTTAAAGAGTAATTGGAACATGTTTACACTGTAAACTTTTTTTTCAATAATTTTTAATATGAATATGTTATTTTTTTCAATTTCATTTGCTATTTTCTAATTGGTTGTTGTCCTTGGGTGTTAAAGTAAAATTGGACAATTTTGGTTTGAAGACATCATTTCTAATTCAATTTAAATTATTTTAAGATTTCAGTCTTTATTTTTCAACATTTTTACTCTTCATAAGAACGCGAAAACTACTAAACCAAAAAGATTTTAAAGAGTTTTCTGTATGATTGTTGAAATCGGTCCATCAGTTCATAAACAGGTGGTTTGAATTTTTAGTCAATACTTATTTCATATATCTTTATTAGATGTAAAAAAATAAACTTGTCGTTCAAACTCAGTTGATCAAACTAATGTATCAGTCGGAACATTTTTTTTTTGTTTGTGCGGGTAAAGGGATAATAATTTACAAATAAAAGATTTGCTTTCAAATTATTGATTTAAAAGTTAATTTAGAAATATAATTATTGATTAATAAGTAAATAATTCTATTTCTATATTAATAAATGAATAATTCTATTCATAAATTTAAAAATTAATAAATTATTTATTTAATTGAATAAAAATTAATTAATAAAATAATGTGTAGTTTGATTTATTTATTAATTAATAAATAATTTGAATTATTTATTAAGAAAAATTATTAATGATTAAAAATGCTTAATAAACAAGGGTTTTTTTATAAGTTTATTTATTTATTTATTTTTGAAATCGAACGTTGCATTATCCCTTTTTGATTTACAAGTTTTTGGTTTTAAATTTATTCTGAGTATGAAAATAGATTTTTTTCTAAAAACTTTAAATTCGGACTTTAAAAAAATTTAATTAAATAGGTAAATAATTTTTTTTTAACTATCTAATGTTTTATTTTTAGAAAAAAAATCTAATTTGCCTTCTAAATAGTTCATTAGTAAAGGATTTATATAAATTTTTAATACTATTTAATACTTCCATCTCTTAGAAGATTTTAGACGGCTAAAAGTGGTTGTTGGCCTATTTTTAATTTAAATGAAGTGATGTTACTAAATCACTAAATGGCTTCAAGTATTCAAATGTGCTTAAAAAAAGAGGTACTTATCTTTTTTTTAATCCTTGATTCTCGAATTCTGTCGAATTTTCCATTAAATTTCATTCTATATATTTAGTTGTTAGAATGCTAATTCCTTTTGTTTTTTTTTTGCCACATCATTTTTTAATTGTTATTTAAACGTGTTTTTCAAATTAATGCAGATTTTTAGGATATTAAATTGTTTTCTTGCTCGAAAATCGTAATTGGATTTTGATTTCATTTTTTAAAATTAGCAGACGATTTACGATTACTTATTTCATTAAAAATATTCGGAGTTTATTTGTTTTATTTTTGCACTAATTCTTTCAGTAAATATTAATTTTCTAAAAAAAGCCTTTTAATAATGGCTTTCATAATTTTTATTTGCGAACATTTTTGTTAATCTTAATTGCAGAACAGTATGGTATATTAAGTAATATTTATTCCAAGAAGAAGTTTTAAAAGTTAATTTACTGAGAAAATTTTAATATGTTTATAATTGTAGCAAATAAATTAATGTTTTGATAAAAACTGAATAAAACTAGAGGGGGGGAGTTGTACTATAGTTTTTAAGAAGAGTACTGATAGATTTGTGAGTACCGGGTGGCCAGAAATAAAACACCCCTACTCTGACCTCCCTGGATATCGAACTACTCAGTGTAAAGGCTTGAAAATTTGTGGACATACTATTCAAAAAATGGGGAAACGGATTTCACGAAAAAAAATTTAGTTCCAGAAATCACCGATAGGTGGCGCTGTACCACTGGACGTATGCTGAAAAGACACAAAAACACGTTTTAAACACATTTTATTTGAAAGTACCAAGCATACATGAAACAAGGACGTTATCGATGCAGGGAATGCTGCTCAATATGGTTCCCTTCCTGAAGATGTAAAATGTGAAGTCTGTGGACAGCTTGTTCAACTGCGGATCGTAACTGGTCATCTGAGATGCTTCTCACATGCAGACTGATACTCTCTTTCAAATCTGCCAAGGTTATCAGACGTTCTCGATAAACAAGGTTTTTTAAGTGTCCCCAAAGCCAAAAATCACACGGATTAAGATCCGGTGAACCAGATGGCCAAGTTGTCGGAAACGCGCGACTGATTATTCTGTCAGTGGTGAAATGTTGGCGAAGAAACTGTTGCACAGGGAGTCCAATGTGTGGAGGTGCTCCATCTTGCATAAAAGCAATGGTGTCAAGGCATTGGCGCTGCTGCAAATGGGGTACAACAAATGTTTCGAGCATCCTTTTGTACCTGTTGGCCGTCACGGTACATGTCTCAAGGCCATTGGAAGTAACCTCTTCGAAAAAGAACGGTCCAAGGATGAATGTGGCTGTGAATCCACACCAGACTGTAACTTTCGGTGAGTGGAGTGGAATCTCTTGGAAGGTACGGGGGTTTGTCGTGTCCCATATGCGACAGTTATGGGTGTTCACTGTTCCACTGAGGTGGAAATGGGCCTCATCGCTCCACAGAATCTGCCACGGCCACGATGCATCCACTTCAACTCTAGCAAGAAATGTCAATGCAAAGGTCAGTCGCATCTCCCTGTCTGTGGCCAGCAATTGTTGATTAGGGCGGATTTTGTACGGGAAACAATGCACCATTTTTCTGAGTACGTTCCACACTGTGCTATAGGGAACACCCAAGTGTCGTGACACTGCACGTGCACTACTGCAGCCTAAAACATTATCCATTGACTGTTCAACAATACCGGTGGCAACATCTTCAACGACATCTGAACGAAACGGTTTGCGTCCTCGACCAGGCTGAACTCCAAGATGTCCAGTTTCCTCGAATCGAGCGATCATTCTCCTGAGAGCTTGTGGAAGCAATGGTCCCTTGCGCAAATCCTTAAGTCGGCGAAACTCTCGAAGTGCTGCTGGAGCATTTCCTTTATTCTCGTAAAACAACTTCACAAGCAAAGCGCGTTCTGGCAGCGTGACAGCCATCACTAATAAGAATGACATTCCCCACCTTTTAACTTCTTTTATACCCAGAACATGGCTTCTAACCATGCTTTATGCAAATTTTTCTGGTTACAGTATGAAATTGCAGTTACAACGGGAGTTCTAGCTTCTTTACTATTTTTATTTTCCATAAGGGGCAGAAAAATTAAAAAGGAAGCATGGAAGCATTCCATTCCGCATAAACATTTTAATTTTTATTATTATTTGTGTCTTTTGATCATAGTTCCAGTTGTGCAGCGCCACCTATCGGTGATTTCAGGAACTAATTTTTTTTTCGTGAAATCCGTTTCCCCATATTTTGAATAGTATGTGTACAAAATTTTGAGCCTTTACACTGAGTAGTTCGATATCCATGGAGGTCAGAGTAGGGGTGTTTTATTTCTGGCCACCTTGTATATAAATTAGAAAAAGATTCGTTTCTTTTTTTTAAAGTCCAGTTTTTTGCTGGATAAATTCTTTTTGTAGAAAGGATTAAAAATGTCAAAAATAAATAAATCTGAATTAAATGTTTAGTAATTAGTATTTTTCTTAAACAATTATAATAAATCTAAAGTTTACTAAAGCGTAATGCTAAAATGTTGCTCAAAAGTTTGTTCGTAACTTTTTTTGGAAATTTTAAAATTTTATTCATACTTTCAATTTTGGAATACGATGCTATATATTACTTCAGGAAAATAAATCCGAGTATTGATTTTGAAAAATAAGAAAGGTGTGTTATTTTATTATGATTTAATGAATAAAAATGATTTTGAATAAAGTGAAATTTAAAAGGATTTTAATAAAGATCTTCGTCTTTTTTTAATTAAAAAAAGACTTTAAATTAGAAAAAAATATAGTTAGCATTTTGAAGTTTTATTATTTTCTTTACAAAACAATTTAAAGTTTGATTTTGCGTAATGCTAAAATATTCCATACATTGTTCGTAATTTTTAAAAAGAAATTTATATATTTTTTTATAGTTTTGATATATTACGTCTAGAATTCGTTGATATATTATATCAAGGAAATGCATCTTAATGACGATATAAAAATAATAAAAGGTTTGTTATTTTATTAGGATTAAATAAATAAAAAGGATTTTGAATGAAGTGATATTCAAAAGATTGTTTTTTAGTAAATAGAGATCTTCGGGTTTTTAAAAAAATATAAATGACTTTAAATTAGAAAAAAAAAAATGTTAACATTAAGAGGATTTGTATATTTATATAAAAGTTTAAAATTATCATAAATTTTGATTTTGCACAATACTGAAACGTTATTCCATGCTTTGTTCGTAATTTTTTAAAAGAAAAGTTAAAGTTCGTTTATAGTTTGATATATTACTTCTGAAACACGTTGATATAATACTTCAAAAGAAAAAATCCTATTTTCGATTTTAAAAATAACAAAAGGATTGTTATTTTACTATGATTAATTGATTAAAACTGATTTATTTTACTCTGTTTATTAAAACAATTTTGAAGGATTTTTTAAATAAACAGATATCTCCGTTTTTTTGAATTAAAAAAAGACTTTAAATTAGGGGAAAAAATATCGTTAGAATTATGTGATTTTATTTAAAACAGCTTACTCAAAATTGCACTTTATAATAATTATAAACTAAAGTGTTATTCCAGGTTGTTTGTATTGCTATTTTATTATGGTTAAATGAATAAAAATAATTTTGTAGGATTTACTTAAACAGAAATTGTTTTCTTTTTGATTAAAAAAAAGGACTTTAAGCCAATAAAAATATTTCGTTAGATTTATGAGATTACTACAAAAAAAATTAAGAAATCGATTTTACCAAGAAATTTTAATGCTTTAAATAATCTTCAGCGTCTTCTTTTCACATGGTAACAATATCCATGCATTTCTCTCTTCTATGATAAACATTTTTGCTAAACATCTCATTACCTTACTATCTACTTTTACTTTCATGATACATCATTAATGTCAAAAGAAATTAGTCTCCGACTGCTCAACTTTCTACAGCCATATCAAGCAGACTCAGCAACCGGGGAGATTAAACTGATACAACCCAGTCCTCGCCCAACATATTAAGGAATCAACCCAGTCTATTTGTACACAATCGTGGCATCTGGAACCGCGGGTGCTGACAATGTCTGCGGCAGATATAAATTTGATGTGCGGACTGACAAGTCTCTTGACTGGAGGCATGCTGCGTTCTGGCTGGGAGCCAGACTACACCAGTGGATTGCAGGTTCCACAATGGAACCCAATGTATGGTTTGCGCAACTTTACTCTTAAGTACCTATAAATGGCGTGTTGAAACGTGAGTTATCATTATGGAGTCATCTCTGCTGGTGTGTATGTTTATCGAGATAATTGGTGGATCAATGACTGGTATTACAAGGTGCTGTTGGCGATCGTGCCTCGTCGACGTGCTGGCGCGTGTTTGAATACTGTGCTGGCAACAGGGTTATCAGTTGCCTTGGTATTGGAATTGATGAGGTTTTTGATTCCTGGCGAATCTTATAATTGTCTTTTTTTATGTACTTAGCTGTGGGAGATTGAAATGATATTGGCGTATATTTTTTATCCTTATTTTTAAGGAGGAGAGACATGGAATGGATATTTTTAGATGTGGTAGATATGAATACTTCCAAATAATCGTTGCAGATTTTTTAAATAAATTATTTAATGGTGGTTAGACAAGTAGTTATGAATGAATGTGAATATTCAATTATATTGAAATGATATTGGCGTATATTTATCCTTATTTTAAGGAGGAGAGACATTGAATGGCTATTTTTAGGTGTGGTAGATATGAGTACTTCTAAACAATCGTTGCAGGTTTTTTAAATAAATTATTTAATGGTGGTTAGGCAAGTAGTTATGAATGAGTGTGGATATTGAAAAGATATTGGCGTAAGTTTTTCTCATCCCAATTTAGGGATGCATTGAATGGATACTTTTGGATGTTTGGATATGAGAATATTAAAAACATTGTTACTGAATTTTTTAAATAAGTCATTCAGTAGTGGTTATGCAAGTAATTATGAGTGTCTGTATTCAAGAATATTGAAATGATATTGGTGTATGCTTTTCTTATTCCTTTTTAGGGAAGACATTGTATGGATGTTTTTAGAAGTTTAGATATAAGAATTTTTAAATCATTGTTACACAGTTTTTTTTGATAAATTATTCAATAGTGGTTGTGCAAGTAATTATGTATGTGTGGAGATCGAATAGTCGTATATAGAATCCGCGACATTAAGATTCGTAGGCACATAACATAAGTATTAGACAAAAGCGTTGATCCCCGTCCGAATTAAGAATGAATGTGATTATTCAAGATAAAGTGATTGAAGGCTTAATCTGGAATTTCTTTGCTTAAAATTAATTTTTGATTTAAAAAATGAAAATTAATTAAATACTACCAATATTATTAAATATCATCAATATTATTAAACAATTTTAGTAATTATTTGATATAGCAATATATTAAAGTAATATGGTATTATTTTAAACTAATTAAAACAAAATGAGAATAATAATATGAATCATTGCATGATATAGACTTAAAATTTTTATTATGCATTGTTATTTTCTCTATTGCTTTAATTTAAAAAAGAGTATATATTGTAATAAAATTTGTAGCTATTTTAATAATTTTTTAAATAATGTTAATAATTCAGTAATCCTTCAGTAATTTATTTTTTAAAATTTGTAGTTTCGCAATTTTCTAAAAAATGTTAAGGCAAAACACTGTTAATAATGCATGTGCGAATCATTGCTTAGTTTAAGGTTAAAAACTTTTTCATAGACTTTTCAATATACACTAGGGTTTCAGATTATAAAAAAACAGATATGTGGACCCCTCTGCTATATTTTTTACTATCAAAAATAAGAAATCTGCCGAAGCTGTTCTCACCAAATCTTTCTTGCATGTTCTCTAATAAACTTGCCATGCCAGATATCCTCTGGCACGACATTGTCGAATTATTTTTTGGCGTAAATTTACCATTTTTACTGATTCTATGTGCCATATTTTGCGATTATTTCTTGGCTTGAGAGCAGTCGAATCTAAAACTCAATTTTGTATTTTAAACACGTTTTTCCTAATGGTATGAAGCCAAAATTTGAAATAAAAATGCACTTATTAAATTCAATAGCAAAATTTTTGATACACTTATGCTATTGCGTTTTTGAACTATTGCTTTTAATTTTTTCTGGAAGTTTAGACCAAAGGTAGTCAACACGTAGTTTGATTTGGATAAAAATTTAATAAACATCTAACGGTACAAAAGTTAAAAATCTCCGTACTGAAATTTTGCACCGTCTTAGTTTTTCAAAAAATTGTCTTTTCGACCGTATTAAAGATTTTAAGGTATAAATATATATTTTCTATCTTTAATCAATTTTAAAAGAAAATATTTTAATCACATTTTTTAACACGAACCTTGAGAATTCTGAACGAATATTTAAACTAATTACGAGCTATAATAAATAGTTTCTTTCATTGCCATTCTGAAAGAACCCCAAGGTTTACGATTCTTAAAGAATACACAAATCTAATATATAATATTTGTTTATAGAATAGAATAATATAAATATAATAAATACTATTTGTTTCTCCTTTATATGTCCTTCAATTTCAATGTATGTATTCATTGTTGACAAGAAAATATTCTCCTTATCATCCTTAAATAAACAAAATAACTATTTCAAACTCCATGCGATATTTCCAAGATTATTTCTTCTGCGGCAGCAACGCGCCAGGTAACATCTAGTTTATTAATAAACATTTATTAAAGCTAACTGATCGACAAATGAGGGTTTAATAAGGTAAGCTTTGATGAGGAGGTGTGTACACATTTCTCAATCCAAATATCCTTCCCATACTTATTTATTCATTGCGTTTTTGAATTTATATATAAGTGACCTGACAAACAGTATAAAAAAGTTGCATGGGAAATTGTTCAGAGTGGCATGCCTGAAAGGCCAGAATTCATCAAAATTACAAAAATGAATTTTTTTCATGGTTTTTTTTTCTTTTGGCACACGAGAAGGATGGCGGGTTGTTTGTTTTTGAAGTGATTGCCTCCGGAAATACAATAAGACAAAGATGCATGGTGTAATTATAGATGGACAGCTTTTGCATCAAGGACGGGACCAGTTTCTCGGCATTGCTGAATTTAATTGAAGAGCTTATTTAGAGATGGTTTTGATGGGCTTCTTTAATGTTGTAGCTTCATAGAATTTTCTCACTTTTCTACGGAGTGTTATTATTTAGACAATATTTTTTCCTCTATGTCATGGATCTTTTACGCCAAGGGTGGGCAGATTTTTACTGGGCACGAACTACTTGTAATTTTTTTCACGGTGTTTCCGTCCACCCAGTGGCATCAGTGTGGGGAGCAAAAAAATGGTTTAAAATATTTATTACAACTTAATAAATACTCAGTGTGTATTTACCTGTATAGCTACGAACATAATAATAATTGCCACAAATATAATAATATAGATGATTTAGTTAATATGAAACAATTCAAAATACATTAAAATTAAATAATTATAATCCAAAATTCCAAAAATAATCCAAAATATTATAGTTGATTGAAAGTCTGCATACTATACATCGATTTTGAATAGATATATAATCAATAACTGCTAATCTTACATGGGTTCTGAGTGGTCTTCTGTAAGATGGAAACGATATGTTGTCTTAATTATATTCATAGTTGAAAATGTGTATACACATATTTAGGTAGAGCCAAAGAATGATGTTAAATGATGTGCAACTTTTTAAAATTAGGTTATTTTATTTTGTTCTTTAGACTCCAAAATTTATTCTTATTTTCTGAATTACGTGCTTTTATAATTGTCAATTTGAAGGAGAAAAATGTTTTTTCTTAAGCGATTAAAAATATAAATTATGTCTCTTTGTTATTTCCTTCACATCAACATTGTCACATTAGTAATGCATAAATGTAGCAATTAGTTTCTTATAGTATTCCCGTCTAAGCCTTAGTAAAGGCCTTGGTGGTCGATCGCGATCGACTTAATGCCTTTCTCTGTTTTTAACACCAAGAACTAATTTTTTAAATGTTATTGTTTGTAATGTGGATACTGAAATTTTAAAAAGCTTTTTATTAAATGATTTGATTATATTCAACGTTCACATCATTTTTTTAAATTAGCCTCTTGCACTCGAAAAAGTGATTCGATGTATAATTATATAATACAAGGGCTTTCCATTGTTCCAACAAATAAATTATATAATTGTTTTATATCGAATTACTCGAAAAAAATCTACATCTTTTTAATACTCTGTAGGTATTTTTAACAATCATTTTTAAAAAAAATAAAACATCAGAGTGATACTCCTTCTTGAATGGCGAGTGAGAAGAATCATCCGAGTGCAAAATGTTAATATTGTTTAAAGAGAGGTCTTATAATGTGTACTGCTTAGGGCTTCAAATTACTAAAACCCCTACTGTTCATGCTTACTTCTGAGAAATTGAGGCTTAAAATTCAATTTTTCGAAATGTAAGAGAAAATGCTTTCATTCCGGGATCTTCTAAAGGGATAGAATCGAGGTATTCCAAGATGAATTATATCACATAAATATCGAAATAATTAATCCAAATATCCTTATCATAGCCATCTTTTTTATTTGCTGAACGAGGACACAGGCACAGATAATTATATACAAATGTTTACATTTATTTTATGTGCACGAATTTTTTTATCCAACACACAACCATCTCTGATTCCGTTTTCATACGCTTCATTAACCAGGAAAACTCAAACCTAAACTGAACTTGCATCTATTAGTGTGGGATAACGGGAATTTTTTCCTGATGTCACCACCTCGCATGCACGAAAGGGTTGCATGATTTTGGTTAGGTCCGGAATTCCAAAACTTACCTTCTACTATAAATTCTACGAATTTATTATAAAATTTGTTAATAAATTCAAAATTATGTATTATATATTGAAATATCAATTATTCATTTAACTGAATATGGGATTTGACAAACTACGGGACTAATTAATTGATTAACATCATAAAACCATCAATTATATGACATCGTTGTATCAATTAATTGATTTTTATACCTACAAGGAAAGATCATCAATTATATTAAATGTATC
>JAPMOQ010015521.1:2202368-2252496 GCA_026543055.1 Argiope trifasciata | reverse complement strand
TGTGCCACTCGTATTGTTGAGGGAATATAACTGTGCCACTCGTATTGAAGAGGAAATATAACTGTAAATCTTTCCGAGTCCATTTTCCAAAGTAAGGTAGTCGAAGACTTTAAAATATAGACGTCCTGCACTCAAACGGATAATACATTCAAAAGATCCACGGCATTTTCTTTTTGTAATTCACATTTGTTTGGAATTATGTATATTGTGTGATGTATAATTTGGTGAAATTTTTGTAGTTTCATTAGTTTCTTGCCTATTTTCATGTCGGTCGTGTATTTCATTATTTTACATCGATGGAAACCACGCTTAAAAAGCATTTTCCTACAGGCCGCAATATTAAACATACCTATAAAATACCCTATATTATCGCCTAGTAAAACGCGATGTAACCATAAATCTGAAAATGTTAGATGCATACAAGTATGTGTGCATCTGGGAAGCGTTACATGTTCGCAGTGTGGCACACAATGGAATAGTATTATATATTCCTTTTTGCTATATAGTTAAATTCGAAAGAATTTTTCCGCAGATATTTCTAACATTCTGTGAATCAAGTGTTTTATAACTAAAACAAGAAAAAAGAGAAGGCATACAATCATTTTTCTTTTTACGAAATTTTTTTAATGAGAAATAACAAAATTGTGAATAATTTTTATCCAAAAGGAAAAATATGTTTGCAGTTTTCTCACTTTATATCAATGTAATTATACAAGAAAACCTAACAGACAAATAAATATGTCAATTCATAGTAGACTGTGTATTTATACATTGCTCTCATGAATTTCAAGTCTTATATAAAGAATTTATTACATGTAATCATATCATGATTGCTGTAGTAAATTTAGAGAAATAAAATTTCTTATCATATTAACTGTTTTATTTTTTTAGAAATGTGCAGTTGATGTTTTAAATAAACATAATTTCAAGCAATTTTTTTTTCAAATCTCATCATTGATAATTGCTATTTCAGTATCCTAGAAAATGGCCTTATAAATTACAGAATTTTTTTACTGCCTATACGGATGAAATAAAAATTTTCACTACTTCTCTGTTGAGTCACTTTAATGAATACATTATTTTCTTAAATACGCCATTAAAATAAATAAATCACGTCGTCAAAGTTGTATAAGTACCTTATAAAAAACGATTTTTATATTCCGATTGACCAAAAAAAAATTCTTTTCACTTTGAATAACAATAGATTTTTTTTCTTTCTCATTCTTTAAAAGTAACTTTATTTAAAAGAGGTTTTTTTTGTATAGAGTTTCGGAACAGAAAAAATAAATACCGTAAATGTATTTTTTTGTATGCATTAGTTCCTCAAGTAAAATTGAAATTCAAAAGACCATTTTTATTACTTGTTTCAAAGGCCACTTCCAACTGTTCTTGTTTCATTGATTTCCTAGCACTTTTGACGGGAAAAAAAGTAGACTTCTGTTCGAAAAACTTAACTACCCAACTTCAAGTGACAGATGTTGAACGAAGTCAGTCGTGGGAATAGACGAAGTGTTCCAGCATGTGGTGACTTATTTATCAAAAAAAAAAAAAAAAAAAGGAATAGTCAGCAGTGTTTCTTGTCAAAAGTAGTTCCAAATATTCAGTCAACTTCTAGTTTCTTACTCTTGAATTCTCTAAGGTCTATAACTCGCCTTTTTTAAAACAATGCGGAATTTTTTCTGGGTTTTCATGTTTTGAAATCTTGAAAATTGGTCCTCTTGACAATTATAAAAAATATACTTTTTTATGACGAAAAATATTTTTTAAGAAGGCAGATAATCACGTATTTAGGTGTTCTTTTTTCCTCGATTTTTGATTAGATTTAGTTGCAAATAACAGACACATTTTATGAAGGAAAGAATTTTTAAAGAAAAAGAATTGAAGGAAAGAATTTTTAAAAGATTTTTTGTATGTGTAGCGAGATGATTTCGATTTTTTCTGAATTGTTTGAATGCATATTATTGTTACAATACAGTAAAAGATCCCTCCTTCGTGTTTTCACTATTCAAGGATTGAAAAAATGCGACCCAATTCCTCGATATTCGCGGCTAAAAATTTCTTTATTCGCGGATCTAATAAGTACATACATAATAATAAAAGGATTCCAATAGGTATTCAACGCAATATCCTTTGTAAATACCGTCAAATGGACTAATAAAAAAAAGTAAAATAGATCTTATTACAACTTTGTCTAAAGTATGTTGTTAAATACAAACTGCAAACATAGCTGAAATCGCGAATAGAATAGGACGAAATGGGTTCGAACAGATAGAATCAAGTGACATTCAGGAATTGGTTGAATCGCAAAATGAAGATCTGACTGAAACAGACTTGGAGGAAATGTTAAATTCGCAGTCCATTGAAGAAGAGGCTTCAACAAGCACTGGAAACGTGACATTTAATTTGAAAAATCTTAGTGAAGGTTTAAGAATGGCAAATGAGCTTTGAGATTTCTTTATGAACATTGATCCGTCTATCGAACGAAGTCTTATTTTTGAGAGGCAAATGGCTAATACGACTGCTGAATTGAAGCAGCTTTTAAAAACTGCCAAGCAAGAGAAAATTACAAAATTCTTCAAACCATTTCCTTACCAAGCCTTAAGATAATTAATCAAAATGTTCAAAAACTTCAATTAAATTGATTTTTTTATATATATTTGTTTTTTTTTGTCACCAAGGAACGCATCCCCTATAATCCATATAAATGACCATTCCGTATTCATGGTTTTTGTATTCGAGGCATATTTATGGAACATATACCCCGCGAATAAAGAGCTTTTACTGTATATATTGAATGCAAGAAAGAGAGAGGAATTGTTATCCCTAAAACTTTGACGTATTCCCGAAATGAAAGTTGTAGTGTAGGTCGAGACCGCATTCTCCATTTTTTTTTTCTAGAGTGTCACGGATGTATGTTTTACATTTTGCAATATAAAGAAAATCGATTATGTATTTTAAACCTTTATTTCTGAGCAAATGAAATCAAATATGACACAGAGCTACTATCTTAATTCCAAGATTGCTCACCAAATTTCATTTGTCTGTTTTATTTCATTTTATACTTACCGCGTTTACACATATATGAATGTACAGATGATTAACAAGTTGACGGATTTGGTTCAAAGTACGTTGCGAATTTACACTTTATATGCTAAAACTGTACATAATTTTTTTTGCTCATACTTAGACGAATTTCTGTGAATATATTATTTTTAAAATTTGATAGAAATCAACAAATTTGATTTAAAGATCTAATCTAAAATCATTGAAAATTAAATAAAAATATTATTAATAAAATACTGCATTTTTATAGAAAACCACGTTATTATTAGCTCTTCTGTTAACACGCCTTCTGTTCAGGCTATTGGGTACGAGTTTTTGCAATTGATTTTAAACTAATTTCCTGGTGAGCTATAGGGTTAAAACTTTAAAATAACTGAGAACTGAACAACAAGAATTTAATACTGATTCGCTTTCTATTTGTTCAGCATAAATTTTTTAATTAAAAATTTTCATCATCGACAGATGGTGCAACACTCTATCAATAGTTCATCAGGCAGTTAAATTTAAAATCGAATATGAAATTCTCCGTACTTAAGATTAAAAAATAATCATTTAGATGATTATTTTAATGTACCACATTTTTTATAACAGACTGTAAAGTATAAAATGATTTTTTTTCTAGCCTCATATAGATTTTGCGGAAAATGTGTGCATGCAAATTTTTAAAATCCACAGTTGCAAATTTTTAGTTGACGCACAACTAAACAATCGTTGAATAGTATATTTTTATTCCGTTTTAAAAGCGTTTTGTATTAATATATATATATATATATATATATATATATATATATGCTTAGTCACTAATTCTGTTTCTAGTCCCACCCTCTTTTCTCTGTTCACACTTGGTAGAGTGAATTATCGTAACATATATAAAGCAAAAAAGTATTTTATCTTCCTTTTTAGTGTTGTCGATTTTATATTCATATTTACTAAATGCCCTGAAATATTAGATTAATAATAAAGTGTAAATTGAAATATAACGTTAGAATATTTTTTTATAAAGTTGTGATATCCTAAGAGAAACACCGTCAATGCTCTATCTCTAATTCCATTTTTATTGTATTTTTTTTCTTTTTCCCCCCTTTGTATCACAAAAAAAGTGAGCAAAATAATATTTCACCTCAATGTGAGGTGCTATAATTTTTTGGGCATTTTATTTTTTGGATCTAAACGAAACGCATGAACTGATTGAATTTATGTAACACAAATATTTTCTAAGCAATCAAATCCAATGCCATAATATTGGATTGGCTCAGTAATAACTAAGTATAACTTGCAATATAAAATTATGGAATTTTTTATATGAAATTGCATTATTCTAAGGGAAATACTGTTTATGCTTTATCAATAATTTCGGTTCCTGATTTATTCTTTCTTTTTTTTAACGTATGACAGAGCCAGTTAAAAAAAAATAGCCTAACGATATTTCACCTCTATGTAAGGTGCTATCTGTGTTTTATTGATCTAAACTAAACGCATGAATAATGTTAAACTGATTGAATTTATGTTCTGCAAATACTTTTTGAAAAATCACATTCCAACCGTCAATAAATGCCTACTTTTAACATTATTTTTCTGATATCACACGAAAAAAAAATTACCTTGACTGCACTGCATCTTCATAGCTCAACTTTTATGATCACCATTTCCGGTTCTTTTTATCACTTTTCTTTCATTCAAACCCTCTCTTACCCCCACCCCAGAGAAAAAATGAGTCGGTGACGGGTTCCTTTTTTCTTCCACCCCCAAATTCCTGGTTCTGTTCGAAAGAAATCGTCGAAAATGTTCGATATTTATACATTTTCTTTTCACCCCTTTTTCATCTTTTTTTATCGGAAAAGTGGAAAACACTCGGTTTTATTGACAAGATCAGCTCTTTTCTGTTACTTGCGATATCTTTCCTTCAGTGAAGACGTCTAGGAAAGATATCGGTTTCAGTTTTAGGAGCGGATACTTTCTCTTTGTTGAGGAATGTCCCCTTTCCCACCCACATCAGGACTGGAACTGATTACCATGCAGTCTTTGTCGCATTTCCATAATATCCAGTCGATCTAGAGGAATGGCCGCTGACTCTTTTGACTTCTGGGACGAGAGTCTAGTTATTATTTGGAGCGTATAAAAGGTATATGTCTTAAAAATACGATTCCGTTATTTTAATTACTCAGAACTTTGAATGTTATCTGGTGAATAATGATTTACTTGTAATATTTGATCTTCTTTTATTGAACAATTGCTACTGGAGGAAGTTCAAATATAAGATATCTGTGTTAAATATTATAGTATCTAAATGATTACTGCCATTTGTTTTAAAATCAACAGGAATGTTTTCACCAATACTTTCTCGCATGTTCCTTTAATGGTGGTATATATCTTCTTCCTCAAATTATGGTCTTTGGATTGTAAAAAATTTGGTCCTTGTGTAGATCCGTAAGCATTCCTTGCCTTGCATAGCATTAGCGAAAGAAAGTAAATGTAAGTTTTTGGTTTGAATTTAGCATTTTTACTTAGTCTAGAAAATCTCTTGAAATTTTTTGGAGTTCTTTGGAGTTTGGAAATTTTATAGGAGTTCTATGAAAAAATCGTCAAAAAGTCACTAAAAATGCAAAATTATGTCGAATTTTGCCTAGTTCCATTTCGCGATTTTGTTTGCGTTTTGTTCATATTAGCGACATTTGTTCTGTCATTCACTTCACTTGGCTACTTGATTCGCGTTTGTCTCGCATTGGCGACATCTTGCGCCCGTATTACGGAAAAGTACCCATTATTCTTTTACTTTCGATTAATACAAAAGAACAGGAAAAAAGAATATATATTGGGATTCTTTTTTTCCCTCAATTGATTGAAACAAAAATTTGACAAGGAATTACGATTGTTGTCACAAGATCTCATACCAGTTTCTTTTATTTGTTGCTGCATTTTTGAGTAAATAAATACATCTCTAGGTCTTGGAGTCCCCCTCCCCCAACGCACCAATCTCCCATTTCAAAGTAGGCCCAAAGTTTTTTCCTTTGCATTCCTTTTGCTTTTTGATGTACTTCAGGAATTAGTGACGTATGAGGGTGGCATAGCGTAAGGTATGCGATATAAACTTTCTAAAAGATGTCGTCAATGAGCCAAACGCGAGTTAATTCGACAAACGAAGCGGATGACAAAACAAAAGTCGGCAATATGGACAAAGCTCAAACAAAGTTGCCAAGTGAGGATGCTGTGAAAACTTGCTTAAACGTGAAATTTGACGTAATATTTTTTTTTGGCGATTTTTCTCTTTTTTCAATTAATGATTATTTGGCGACTCTTTCGTTGAACCCGTATAACGGAAAAATATCGAAGCTTTTTTTCCTACTACTACAATTGTAATCACAAAATTGCATACCGATTTTATATGTTAAGTCGCTAGGTTTCTAAATTATCACAATTATATTTTGTGGAAAGGATTGCTAGATGTTTTAGATATCGAATTTGATGAGTGTGTACATTTTAGAAAAATCTCTATGCCGCTTTTTATACGGCTAGGCTGCCTGCGTTTTGCATTATCGTTCTAAATTAACTCTTTCAGTGCCGAACGACGATATATCATTCTTCTGCAACACTGGAGAAAAATACCAACTACAATATATCGTTATTTAGACGAGGATACTTTTACTTTTTAAAAAACAATACAATACAACTGACATTAATTTATTCTTTCGTTATTTCATTATATGTTTCTTTCTAAATTTTGCAAACATTTTTTTTTTTTTTTTTTTTTTTTTTTTTGTGGTTTTTCCCAAATTTCCCAAAATTTGACTGGCATTTCTTGCTTTCGTTTGGCATTAAAAGGGCTGAATCTGGAAAGGCCATGTTGGCAGACTTGCAATGAAAGGATTTTGTTTGAAACCTAATGGAAATCTACAAATTTGATGTCAAGATGTGTTTACACTGCTTAATATTAACTATATAATTCATCTGTTTAGTTGAAAGCGTGTTTGAGTTACTGCGTTCGCTGGCAGACATAATTCCAAAAATATGTGTTTTAAACCCATCTGAACTCGTGTGATTTCGGGATATGAAACTTAAATGTCCATCTGAATCTCAAGTTTTAATTTTTTTTGACTATTACAATACTTTCTGTTTGTATATTTTTTATACGAGACAGTAAAATGCATTTACTTTTCAATTATTTTTACCTTTCCATGTACAAACCACTTGGCTTTATTTACAAGATCAGTGTTTTCCCTGGCTTGATGCATATTTTCTCCCTTGAAATCGATCATCTGATAAATACCGCTGGGGAGGACAAAGATATTGGTTTTTCAGTTTTAAAACATTTCTATGTTATTCCACCCCCTTCCCTTCAGAAAGATGCTTCAACTGATAACGATGTTGTTGCAGCTTTATCATATTACTTTAACATCCGGCCGATTTGCAGGATAACTTGTTGATATATGCCTGTTTGTTTAGGATAGTTCAAAAAGAAATGTTGCTTGAATTTTTTAAAAGTAACTGCTGTGTTTAATTACTTGAGCTAATAAGTGGTATTCAATAAATGTTTATTAATCTGCTAATATTTATATATATATATAATATAATATAATTAAGTTATCATATTAAGTCACAATTAAGTTATCATTTTTGATAACTTAATTGTGTTAATTCAATAGTTTCAAGAAAAATAATTTCAAAAGTTTTATCGCAATATTATTTATCTAATTAGTTTCTCCAATTGTTAAATCAATTTAGTACTTTTTTTTATTTATCACAGATAATCTTAAAACAAATTATCTTAATATTACCCTTCTGAATTTTAAATGGGAAATATCTTAAAATTTCTACGATTAGTTTTATTGTGAAACGAAAAATTTTGTCAAAAAACGATCAATACTTTAAGAGGACAATCTATCGGATTCAGAATAAAGATATAACTGCTTTTACGAAAGTCTTACTTCACAATAGGTATAATCTAGCACTAACAAATAATATTTCTACTAGAAATTGCGTTTTCCAAAGTCTTAATCATTATGAAACTTTATTATATCTGTTGTCTTTTAACTTAACTTCCTTCATTTAATTTCCTTCTTGAGGATAAATTCTAAATTTAAATAACAAATCTTTTTGGCATTAAGGAAGAGTTAATTTCCCTTATTAGATTTAGAAGCTGAAGTATTTGGTAAACAGTCCAATTCTTGAATAATTCTGAAACTCTTAATTTCCATGTATGCAATAATATCACTTACTTAGAAATAGGATCTTTGAGTATAAATAGTGTGCAGTTAATTATAATGATGCTTTTGTTATAAAGTCCTGATTGGGTTAATTAAGTTGTTTCATGCTATTAATATTATTATATTCAGTATATAAATTTTGTTTCATAGATGTTAGGATATGTTTGTTTGAATATTTTATTAGAATCTGTAACTTATTTAATGAGCTACTAAAAAAATACACAAACTGTTTGAATTTTTTTCGAAAGGTTGGTTGTTAATTTCATGCAATATTTACATATTTCTAAAGTAGTTGAGAATAAAGATGAGGGGAAGCTCTGCTGAAAATGTAGATTAAATAATTTTTTAACAAAACCTCTCAGTTGTACTAGGATTTAGTTTACACCCTGTGTGGCTAAAAATGATTACAGAAAGACCATTTATGACCACACAGTGTTAGATATAATGTAAGCAAAGCTTACCAAAATTGTGCTATGAAATTTCTGTTTTCATTTCTCGTGTACGAAATATAGAGAAAATATAGCAATCGTCAAAAAAATTCGAGTTCGAGATTTTGATTAATCTCCATGTTTTAGACCTCTCTTAGGGGAAAAAACACATATTTATTAAATGACCGTTTGTCTATTGGAAAGATAACTGAAAAAAAAATTATCAGCTTTGATCTAAAAGAATAAAAATTGGTATACATACATCAAACCAAATTTGTAGATTTCTATCAAATTTTAAGCAAATTCCGTTTATAGGAAATCTGTTTGTCAAGCTATTCGAATTTTACTTAACTCAATAAATATACAATAAAGTGTACTAGAATCTGTACATAAATGTAATATTTGTAATGTCTATCAAATTGTGAGTGAAATCAAACTATTTTTTGACCATGTGTCTGACTGTATGATTAGAGATGCGTAAAAGGCATAGTTAAAAAAATGCAATGACATATATCAAATTTGATACGTAATTTTGCAACTTTACATACAGGTTCATCAGTAATTTTTGTTTCAAACTGCAAGGAAGAAAGTGTCTGAAATCGAAATTCATTTTTTGGATACTTTTGATCACATGCCAGGCATTAATGCCAAATGACTCGCCAAAAATGACACTATAGATTCTGTAAGAATGTAAAATTCCCGCCAAAGAGTAACATTTCGAATCTATTGTATGCTATGCGAGGCATTCACTGTATCTTTTTTTGGAGAGTATAAGAGAGGACCACTTATGGGGAGACCACTGCCACTGGTTTTAGTTATCAGACAAACAGATAAGCTAGCCATGGACGGATATCGCTAGAAAATTTGATATAAACTTGCGCTTTTGATGTAAAGATTATTTGTCAAATTTAATGAGTGTAGAGTGCTTTTGAAACTTTTAATCTCTTCAATCTATATATCAATCTCGTCTCAAGTGTTTATCAACTTAATCTCTCTCGCAAGAGTATGTAATTTTCTATTGTGTCAAAACCTATCATTGACTTTAATACACACTTTTAAAAACCGTGACGTATAGTAAGCCGATACTTAATAAATCGTGCGTGACACAAAATGGGGTATAAAAAATCATAAAAGCATAGTGAAAAATAACATTTTCTGGATTTCCCAACATTCTTGTCTTACCTTATAAATCATTCCCCCTTTTTTCCCATGCTTCAAAACTCTATTTTATTAATCATTGAAAAAAAAAAGATTTGGAGGGAAACGATCTATTCTTGTCAACCCATCCGCTGTGATCATATAAGAACGCCCACAAACGGCCGCTGATTTTATCAACTGAACACAATAGTCCTCTAACGAACCCCTACGAGTTGCTGCCTGAAATACGCACTTACGTAAATAGCCCAGAGGGATGTTTACCACTTGTTTACCCCTCTCTCCCATGCCTCCTACTTCAAACCATCGGCAGTTGGTACATATTTAATGTGTAAATTTTGATGTCTGGATTTGGTGTGTTATTTTGTTAATGTCGTTTGGGCTATTTATAGGTGTAAATTTCTGTTTTTTATAAATAAGGTTTCAAAATGCTCACAAAGTGTTTTGAAATTTTGGTTAATTTAACTAGAATAGCGTCTTGCTTTTGAATCTACACCGAAGTTGATTGAAAGCAGATTTTATAATTTTGATCCGAGATGATGCGAAAGATTAAGAGCCCTCAGAATTATGAATCACAGTCAAGTTTGTTTATATTGCGTAATGTTTAAACATTTAATGTTTCATAATATCATTTTTACATGTTGTGTAATATTTGTGAATGTTGTGCTGTGCCTGTATAGGATTTTACAAGGGATGTTCAAATGAGGTAAGAAATGTCGAAAAATATAATCGTTAATGTATTTGCATATGCCACTATGGGAGAACGTAGCGAAACATCTAGGAATGCGATTGGAATCTCTGGCGTAGATTGGAGCATACGTGGCCACTTCTATGCACTGGAGAGAGCAAAGACGCTTATAAAGACTATTGTGCTTAGGCCTATGATATATACTTTGAATAAAGTGTGTCATGTCATTCATAAACACAGTGTCATTTTGTGGTCGACCACAACAAATCCTGCCGATGCTGCTACGTTCAGTGGTGGCGGGGTGGTCGGCTGTATGCAAGAAGTGTCATTTCGTGCCTTTTCATTTGAACACCAATTGTAAGTCATTCTAAAGTTAATGCATCCCATGCATATTTGTGCGTTTATAAGCCATACTAACTTTTATGTATATTGTATTGCAAATATTTTATTCAAAACGGCAAATGTAACGTAGCTGATATGTTAACTGGTGCCCTCAGAAAAAGAAAGAAAAAGTTTTTTGCCAGTTTGTACTTACATGTGTTTATATTTATTTTGTTAGGTATTTTATAATTTACAAATATTCATAAGGTATATTTGTAACAAATTGGATAGTTTGGGTTAAATAGTTTGTCTTGTAGAGAAGACTCTCTCATACACATTTTGTTCTGTTATTAATGCAGATAGAGATGAATTTTTTTAAAAAAATGAATGAAATATATTATTTAAATCGAATTAGGTTTAATGCTTACCTGATAAATAAAAACAATCCAATTGTTTTTTTAAATATACCAATGGATAAATCAATATTGCAAAGTTTTAGATGCAACTTTTTTTTTCTTTTCAAAACCTTTTGTCAAAACATCTCTAAAAAATAATGAATAAAAAAATTGAGGGCGTGTGTTTGTTTACATGACAGAACTTGGTTGGTGAAAGGATTAAAATAATAAATTCTCTGGAACAAAAACAATAGCTGAATGTAGATTTTCTTAAAATCCTTTATTCAAGTATTTATTTAATTTCAATAAAAATTTTCTTTATTTTATTCTAAACTGCACCGTTTTAAAATAACACTACTAATAATAGAGTATTTTGAAACTCCACGGATTTTTTTTAAAAAAACTCGCATAATGAAGTATTTCGCCAAAAGCTTATGAATAAAATTAAATTTTAAATTATTCCTAAAGATGAATTTCTATCGTGCGGTTGATTTCTCCGCCGAACCTAGCCATTCGTTTTTCATCCCATTTTAAAATATTCGAGTTATCTGAAGTGTGAAACATTATGCGAGAAAAAAAAGTATATATTCAAGGCAATTTCCCTTCAGTTGTTATGATAATTTAAGCCATATTTCAAACTTTCTTTTACACGCTTATTCTATATCGGGACGAAAATTCTCTAGAGTGGTAAGCCTAACAGCAAATGCCATTACCATAACAAAAGCGACTTATTAGAGAAGCTGCATGCCTAATTTAAACAATTCCTGTCGGCTTCAGCTGGAATTGTCCAAGTGTTTTCGCTGTTTTAACATCGCTTCTTTTTCAATCATTTTATGTGGAAATATTTTCTTTAGCGGTAGATTTTTTGAAAATAAAATTGGCAACGTTCTGTTACACAAACGACTTTTATTTCTTATTTTCTGAAAATAAGTATTTTATTCTTTTGATGTGATATTTTTTTGAGTTTGTATTTTGGAAGTAGAATATTTGAAAGAATTTTTATTTTAAAGTAGTTAAATAAATTTGTAGTGTTATTTTAAAATGATAACGAATATAGAAGTCTTCATATTTTACATTTTCAATTATTAACATAATTAATTATTAATTTTGACATTTTATTTCCTATTTCAAATTGGCAAGATTTCTTTGATTATAATTAGAGTATTTTTGCTTATTTATATTAAAATATAATTTCTAAACATAAACATTTTTATTTTTTAACCATGGAAATTTATTTTCAGATTTTTTCTTTTTTGTTTCTTTAAAAACTATTCCCTGCATACAAAATTAAATAATTCAATCATAGAAATCCTTTTTTTTAAATTTTATGTTATTTTTTTCATGAGTCTAGTTGTTATTCTCAATTTTTGATTCTAAAATCAAAATTACAATCATTATCGTGTTTAAATTTTTCGATATAAAATTTCGATTTTAAGAAATGTGCAAAACTACCTTGTTTATTTAAATGTTTATAATTGCTTTGTTTCCAAGCTATAGATGTACTCACTGCTATTAAAAAGTATATATTTTAATTATTATACTCTGTAATAAGGTTTATCTATTGAAATGTCATTATTTGACTGCTTAAATTAGAAATTTTATGTACTTTATACGTATTCTAATACGTTGATAGAAGAATTCAGTAACCAATTGTTTAATATACGGATTCTTTGCAGTAGAAATGGGATTTTCTGCATTTTTCTGATAAATCCTATTCATTAATCGTTCTTGACAATCGTCAGCCGTTATTTGCCATGTATCTTACTGATACCATCTATAACTTATTAAGAAAATAAGAAATGAAATGAGACGAAAATTATTTGCATTGTCTTGTAAATAATTTATAATGAATGAATAAATGGAATTGCTGTAATTGCTTAGTAAATATACGAAATATGAATTAATAAAATTGAATGATGAGTAAAATCTCATAACATTGTGAGCTGTAATAAATTAACAATAAAATAAAATCGTTTGCAATAGATAAAATAACTCAATAACAGTTTCTAATAAATAAATCGTTTATCTATACTTATAATAAAGCTCAATGTGTGTGTGTGTGCGTGTGTGTGTTGGCGCTCTACAGGCCAGACCGTTGGACCTACAGCTACCAAATTTGGTACATGTATACCTTGGAGGTTGGGAATGTGCACCTCGGAGCCCTTTTTTTGAATTTTTAATTAGAATTTGAATTAATTAAAATTTAAGCGAAATTTCGACGTTTTTCCGCTATAACTTCCGAAATTATTATCGGACAAACATGATTTTAACATCAATTTAAAGATAAAAAAATTAGTTTTCTAATGGTATCAGTGTTTTAATGTATAACTCAAGCTTCTATTTTTAACAAATTTTTAAAGAAATATTTTAACCATGTTTTTTAGCACGTGACTGGATAAAATAAAATAAAACAATGCCGGAAGTTCAAATGAAAAAACAACAACTATCATCGTAAATCAAATCTAAAGAAATACAACTTTCAGCACGTGACTGGATAAAATAACATAAATATAAAATGTGATAGATTCTATAAAAATAAATGCAAGGCAAAGGATTCAAGAAATCGTTTGCAATATTTATATCATTAATTCTATAAATTATCTTTATTTACAGTAAACCTGATTGAATTTAGACAGGATATGCATTGAAATCCCGAGTTAATGGCATATTTCTACAATCGTTTGCAATATCTGTATCATTAATTCAATAATTTTTTTCCCTTTCTTTAAAAAACATATTTAACATTTTGGCAATATCACCGAAAAAAACATTTTTAATATTTTGGAAGCATAATTGATAAATTATTAGAGCATTAAACTCAAAAAGTTTTTCCGAATACAGTTACCGACTCTTTAACTACTAATAACGGAATCTTTTAACTTAAACTATTTCTTAAATTTTGGCTAAAAAATATATGATTTAATTGGAAATTTTAGAACGCATTACTCATGGCGAACCAGCTGGTCGCCAAAGGCGGCTAGTAAAGAATAAATTAATTCAATAAGAGTTTATAATAATTTTTTTAAATATCGCTTGAAATGAATAAATTAAATAATATAAATGAAGAAAGGAAATGCAATACGTGGGATATTTTGCAATCCTGTTAGAAATTCTTAATTAAAGTTTTAAGATAATATCGTTTGCAAACAGCATGATTAGTTAATTTAATAAAAGTTATCAGTTTAAATGGTGTTATGAACTCTCTTATTGTGAATAAGTTAACAATCAATTCAAATATTCATTTACAAGCTTAATATTTTAAAATTAATCCAGTAAGTACATATTTTAAGAATTCTCTATGATTCTTTAAATTATCGAAGACGTATTTGCTAATGCAGTTGATTTAATTAGAGATAAAATATCATTCCAACTTTAACGCAACTGATATACATCCTATTTCACAAAATTAACTACTTATAATGTTGAGCAAATGAAGACGAATATTGAAAAGAGATACAGACTGTCGAAATATAAAACTTTTCTCTCACCATTCCTAATGATTAAATTGTTGACTGTAACAGAAAAGAGAATATATTCTGTTATTGCACACTGCAGCTTGATGAGTTAGAATTCATTTGCCGGTCTTGTATCAGATATTCTGTTAAGGTTTCTTAATTTGAGTTTCCTTTCCAATATATGCTAAGGAATGAATGAAAATGCTTGTATCGCAACATAGTACTTGGAGCTGTTCATCGAAGTCTTTTAATTGGTTCTTTCTTTTTCCAAAGAAGGGGAAATGGATCTTTGGAATACATTTTAGTTTGGAGATAATGAAAACTAAGCACGATCATATATCTCTATCGAAATTCGAACTCTTATTTTTAAGTGGAGTTTCTTGTTGGAATTTGTTAATTTTCTATTCTGCCTGTAAGGAAATGAAGATTTATGCAGATTTACATTTAGGCGGTGTTACTATTTGTTACAGAATATATTATTAAACTACAAACATAAATTATTATTCTGCATTTAAAAAATAATAAATTGAAGTTATGGATTTCATACTTCGAGATGTTTTAATGAGCAACATAATAAAAATCTTTACTAATATGTAATAAAGGAGATTGTATGTGCGTGCTATTGAGCTGACACTGTGATCGTAATGATCTTTCAATGACTAGTGCTGCCAAATTTGGCCTTATGTATTTTTTGGAATGTAAAAATATTTAAATAAGTGGAAATTATTTCGATATTAGAAAATATTTGAAAAGTGAGGGTAAAATTGATTTTTTGAAGAATAATTGAAAATTTATGTAAAAATTAAGCAAGTCTTGCAGCATTTTTAGAGGTATATCTTGAACATGTTATTGTAAAAAAAAATTTCAGTATTTAAAAATGTTTATAAATTTTCTTTTATAATGAACCATTTTCTAAATTTGTCTTTTTTGAAAAAATATTTTTTGGATTAGTTATAATGTATGTTTAATTTTTTAACTTTCTTAAGCCTAAAATTTTATGCGGGTGTAAGGGAATAACTCTTATTTTTATTCCTTCCTTTTTTGTCTGTCTGTATATACTTTCCCCCCAAAAAATTTGGATTTGGAAATTTTAGCGAGAAACAATTTTGAAAACCACTCATGCAGTTTAATTTACATAAAACTTACATTTTCTTATTTAATCACTTTCAGTGTTAAGAAATGCCATGCACATAGAGAAGCTTTTGTTACAGAATCGCCTGCTACACTATAACTCGTAGAATACTATATACGCCCTGCTACGCTATATCCACTATGACTCGTAGAACAGGTAATTCTCATAGAAGTTAAAATAGATTTCATGACTAATCGACTGAGATATTTTGCTGGAACACAGTCTTGAAAATTAATTCATTTAAAAGACATAAATCTTTTTTTCCGATTTTTATATAGTATAGATACTTTGTGTGATGTATTTACAAGTTATAGTGGACTGTTTAAGCACGCGCATCTATGAATTTCTTGGCACAATTAGTGGTTAATAAGTTGCCTTTTTATATTAAAAAATATGTACGAAAGTGAATATTCATAAACTGATTTACGATACAATAATTATAAATATTTGAAATATTAGTTGTGACTGTATTAATTTATATTACAATTTAGTATAAGTAAGGTGAAAAATGGAAATAATAATGAAATAAAGTTTAAATTAAGGCAATTGAAGTTGAAAACTCCGTTCATGCAAATGTTTTAAAATTAAATATAAAACCAGCGCAAAATGATAATTATTTTTGAAAAGTTTAAAAAATATTTTCAGTTTTCATTCATATCCATTTTAGGGTTAATTCGTTTTAGCTGTGAGCCATTAACATATTTGATCAACAATTTATTACGAATGACAAGGTAATTACATATTTAGAACTTTATAGGAACTCGAATTTTTAAAATTCCACTGTCAGCAAAATTAATGGACTAGGCTGGATCGCCATAATAGAAAAGACATCTTAATACATTGCAGTAAACCATGGTGAAGACGAATTTATCAGCAATTTTCATTTCCAAAGCATGCCAAGAAACGTACGAAATATATTTGCAACGCAATTTAGTTCTTAGAAGATTTCATCGAAATCTTTTAATTGCTTCATTCGTCTTCGAAAGATTGAGAAAATGGAACTATGGGATACATTGTAGTTCGGAGAAAATGTAAACAAAAGACAAAACATGAATTGCATTCCAAATTCGTATTCTTATTTTTGAGCGGAATTTTCTGTTGAAACTCGTTCAAATTTTTCTTTAGTGTTCCTTGTTATATGAAAGAACTTTAATGATTTCTAGTGTTCAGTGTTTTCGAATGTAAGAATTTGTGAACTGAATCAAATAAGCAGATAGTTTATATAAATTACATTTGAAATTCGAATTTCTTGCACTGAAACTGAATTTTTTTGTTGAAATTTACTAAGGTTTTATTCTTAATATTTGAAAGCAGTGTTATACACAATGTATACAGTATTAAAAAATCACTACTTTTTAAATTAAAAATGCAAAAAGAAAATTGCAGTACCAACATTTTAAGTCATTATTTAATGATGTCCGTATATTTCAACATTTTCATTTGTTGTGATATCAATAAAATATTGCATCTAGTATATTGTGTTTTGTTTCTCTGAATTGCAATTGTACATGCTTCGAATGGTTTTGAATAATTTTTATTTTAATGATTAAATTTTTCGGACAATTTTATTATTTTCCTGTGTACAAAAGTATTGTTATCCTCAAGATAATTTCAAATTCTAGATTTTGAAAAATCTTTATATTATAAAATACCCCGAGCCCCGAAAAACAAATTTCTGCTGTCTCAGTAAATACCATAACTGAAAAACGCTATGTGATAGATGGGTGAAATTTGGTATGTGTGATCTTTATATCAAATTCATAGATCTCTATCAAGTTTTGTACGAAATATATTTGATACATTTAAAAACATTCATATGTTTGTAATTACATTTACAACTGTGTTTTTGAACACATTTACATGTATAAATAAACACAATTACTGCAAAATAAAAAGCATTAGGCTGCTAAAACTTAGAACACAATTTTGGCATCTGTAATGTAGGTATCAAATTTGAAACCAAAAAGGTGATCGTTATCGATCTGCACTTTGCTCGCATGTGAACGTGTCCATTCAAAAACATAAAAATAATTTCTATAAGAAAATCTCTTTTATTAATAATTAAACAAATTCTTTGTTTCTTCTAATTTTTTCGTAGAACAATAAATTCTGTTCTTAAAATTTTTTTACATTATACAACTGCATCTATATTTTCTAACCTTTATTTTGCTTTTCTTTTAGGTAAGTCGATGACTTAAGATGATATGATTTCTGACACCTTTCAGTATATATTGAAATTATAGTTCAGGTAGTGGTTTTATTTTATTTTTTGGTTAACACATAAAATGTTTCTCTTGAAAATGTTTATCATAATGATTGTAAGTCAGTATAAAACAATAATTCTGAACTGAAGTTTTGAATGATATCTAGGTTCTAAATGATGCATCGTTTGAAAAATAATTTATATTTTCTGGGTTATAATAATAATAATTGTATTTAGGGGGGGGAAATAAAATGTATTGTTGCAGATAATGATTGTAGTTTCGTACTAATTTGGCAAAATCATGTAAATGTGAGTTGCGTGTTAATATTCTTAAGATTGTATGAATTTTCATTAAAAAAATGTTACTCTGCCGGCAATATGTTTTAAATGAAACCTTTCACGTACATACAGTGCATGAGCAGGCTTCGTTAAAAACATATTGCCGTCAGAATACCACAGTGTATCAAAATTTTGTACATATAAAATGAACTGAGCCCAAACTTACTTTCATTGTCTAAATAGTACATTAATATTTTTTTTATGAAAATGTGAAAAGATATAAAACCATTTCAATCATTTGGCAGCCTTACCTTACTTTGTGTTATGGCACAATTTTGTAAATATAACACGTAATTAAATCAGAATTAACCAATTTATGAAAACTACGCTAATATTATGTGCATGAGAATTTATTATATAATTTTATTGACACCATTTTAATTGTGAAAATATTTCTTAACTTCCAATATCCGTATAAATAAAATAAATAGTGTAAATAAATAGCTAATTTAATTAAGTATACGCATTTATAAATTTCTAATTAGATATTTAAAAACACAATGCTCTGCATTAATTTTACTTCACGCGTTTAGAGACTCCGACGAAAGCTCTTTTTTCGGATAATCAAAATTCGTATGCACAATATAAACCCCTCTCTCTAAGGAGCCCCGACCTCGATCATTCATCTAACAGTGAATATCGTTTGCTTTGACATCTGTTACATTCAGCGATCATTAAAGACTTTTATCTCTTTAATTTCTGTTTATTTCTACTGCTGATTTCCCAATTGAATTAAGTAAAACTTTAATTGAACTAAATTATGTTCTTAATTCATGAATTATATAATTTTATTTAATATATTGTATATGTCATATATTAAATAAAAAGAAATCAAAAATTGATTTATTGATTTTCGGCCATTATTTTCGAATAGAAATAAAGAGGCAATTGTATATTTTGAAATATTTGTATATTCGGAATATTTTATATATTTTAAAGAAATATAAAAGAAGGATTTGGGCCTTCTTACATACAGTTTACCACCCCACCATCATTGAATGTAGCAGTATCGACAGGATTTGTTGTGATCGACTGCTGAATAAGTATTCTCCAACCTTACATTGACCGAACAGTCAAACTAACAATCATTTCTAGGTAGTAAATAACTGCCTTTCTCCCCAACTGCACACTCTCAAACAGTTGGAATGAAACTATCAATCTTTAACATCATATCCTTCAGGGTTTTGAGATTACCTGGTACCATCAGAACTGTACTTAAATCATTATTGACAATCTTCATGTCCTTCCTTAACTCTGAGACCTCCATACATTCCATTATATAGTGGTAAACCATACCAATTTCTCCACAAATGCATTTATTTTCTTGCGTTCTTCCAAATCTTTGAAAATATGCAGGGAATCTCCCATGTCCAGGCATTATTTGGAAGGATTTGTGCCAATCATTCATGGAAGCTTTAATAAGAACAACATCATGATACACATCACCACACTTTAATAATAACCACACCACACAAGTAATGTGTTTTTCAGAATTCTTATGCTCTCGAAGTATGCATTGAACAAAATTAGGGATAACAATTTTTCTTTCTCATCTTTATTCCATTTTATTGAATCATGTAATAAATAGGAAACTGTGTTTTTAGAACCTTTCTTTACTCATAATTTCTCAAGTAAAATTGAAAAAAGGGTTCATGCTTTCTTTAAAACCTTAATTTGGTTTCTATATTAAAGTGGTAAACCTCAGAACATTTCATGCATACGAAGAAAGTTAGAGAAGGATTTGGGTTTCCCATTTCTTAAACTTTCTTCCCCTTTATAATAAGTCACACAATAACGGATAATTTTTTTTTCTTAGAAGATTTGTATACGCAGAACATATCTTGTGCAATTGAATAAAATTAAAGTGAACGTCGTATGCCTGCCGTTCCATGCATGTTTGAAACCAAACATTAATTTGGCAATAAGTTAACATTTTTGTATATTCAGATTATTTTGAAAATTTATATAAAAATAAAGAACAGGACTTGTGCCTATCCCTATTTATAATGTTAATTTCAATCACAAAGTAAAGAGGCAGTTAATATTTATATTTTATATATATACAGAATATTTCATATTTATATTTATAATAAAGATGAGTGTCTGTTGTATTACGGGCCAGACCTTTTGAACAACAGCTATCAGATTTTTTTGTATACATAATAATAATTAGGGAGGGCGGAAATGTGCACCTTGGAGCAATCCTTATTTGAATTTTTTATCAGAATTTCGATTAAAAAAATTAAGCAAAAATCCGTTGTTTTTAACGTTAACTTCCGAAAATATTACAGTACAAATTTGATTTTTAAATCATATTAAAGTTTAAAAAGTATTTTCAATGATACTATGGTTTTAAATTAAAAATTAAATTTCTATTTTTAATGACATTTTAAAGAAATATTTCAAACCATATTTTCTCAACTTATTCCGCATAAAATAAAGGTAAAATTTAACCTGCTTGAGCACGTTATATGAGCGTGGGAAAATTATCTTTTAATGAATTATTTTAGAGCATTATTTTTGATAAATCGACTGGTTGGCAAAAGTGGCGAATATTTGAAGAAAATAAAGAGAATTGTTTAGATATCTATTCCTTTATACTTTTAATTTTTGCGTAGCATATTAACGTATCAACTGAATTTTTAAAATCTGTGTATATTCTAAATATTTCTGGTATTTGGATACATTAGGTATTTCCATGCATTTTATTCAGCGATATCTGTTGATAAATATGCATAAACAATAATGGGTTTTGGTTTTACCAATTTGCTATTACTTTACTGTAATGTTTTCCATTTAGTATTATTGAATTATTAAGTGTATAATAAACTCAATCGTGGAACATTCATTGCCATTTTTTGTTTTGTTTTGATTTGATGAAATCTGTTGCCGAAGCCCAGCAGACACTATTTAGAAATTAATGATAATAGTCCTCCGTCATATTTCCTAATTGCCGGTTTTGATTTCAACGATTTAAGAATAGCTATTAGAATGCGAATGCCAAATAACGGCTTGATATACAAAAAAAGAGGACAATTAGTTGCAAGTAAAAAATGATGGAAAATATTTTGTTTTATATTTTTTCCACCAATTTCTCTCAATAGATGTTTTTTAAAAGGAAAAAAAATGATCACACACAATCACCTAATAGCTAAAAAAAGTTTGTTTTTCGTTTCTTAAAACGTTTATTTCAGCCACAAAATAATTGGACAATAGTGTTTTTTAGAATCATTATATTCTCAGAATATCATCTGCATTTGAATAAAAATTTAAATAAATGTACCTAATTTTTCATATGTTATTAATTATGACTACACATTATAAGGCATTTTTTATTGCTGTTAATTAAAGCAGTACATGTGCAAATCGTTACAAAAAAACACTCCCCATCGTCGCCAAAATGGCGTTTTTCCCTCTCTTGGCCCCAGCACTCCACGTAAAACAAAAGATCCCATTGATGAAATTTAGACTACTTCTCCGAAATCGTCTTAGCCGAGGAAAACACAGTTGCTCCCACATTACACTCGAACCTGTCTTTCTTAAAGAGCGGTAGTTTTCATCCCCTGTCACATCACTGGAACATATTACACAGGACAAAATTTGTGCCAAAACGCCGTAGCCGCACTTGTCTAAATACCAAACGCAACACTGCCAAACTTTTTTTTTCTCTTCCATACTTTTTTATTTTTGCTTATTCCATGGCGGTAAAAGTTATTCTTTGTTATGTTCCACGTCGAACACAAAGCCCTTATCTTTTGTAGTCAGGGTGGAGGCCCATGAGGTCGTTTGACAAAAATGGGGTTCTTCGAATAGAGCTGGAAATGTGAACTGCGGGTAGGGCTGCCAGATTAGTGTGGTAAAAGAATGCCAAACTTCTGTGAAAATGTAGGCTGATTATTTAATGGATACACTAAATTAAATTTTAATTAGAAATATGATATTCTTCCCACAAGAACTAATTTAATTCTTAATTAGATTATCTTATTTGACTCGCCAATTATTATTTCTGTCTACGCCAGTAATAAGAATATAAGATGTCTGATATATTTCAGCGGGACCAAACGATTTTGAATTCTTTGCTGCTTTCATTTTATTATATTTTGATTTTATAATTTTAGATGACTTTGCTTTCATTAAAAATTATAGAATTCAACCTTCGTGTCAGACGTATAATTGAGTTTTAAGGAATTCCAGTTAAATGCCTTAATGCCAGTTAAATGTCCAAAATAGTATTCGGCTTGAAAGTAATACAATTATAAAATACTTCAGTTTCGAATAGTATTTTTTTTTATCATTCGCTGTTGTATTTCTTTTTAATAATTTTTTTCATGACTCAAATATTTGATAATAAATAAAATATACGAACAATAATTAGTGACAAACAATGCAAGAAAAATCAATTATAAGTTCTTTAGCAACTAATCTTAATGAAACCTTGTTGATCAAGATAATTTTTAGTATAGTTTTTATTTAGAAACTCTGTGGAATTAAGAACCAAAAAGTAATATTTGAATACATTTTGCAAACTTAACATTTTTTCTATTCGATGTAAAATTTTAAAATTCCGCCCCATCTTCAGCTATTCAGATCTCATTGATGTTCAAAGTAAGAATCAAAAACAATTTTAAATCTTTAACCTTTTCGTATCTTTTAAAATGTTTTTTTTGTTAGTTCAAACTCATTAACCAATGTTATTTTTTATAATTTTATATTATACTTATTATTGGTATTCGACTTCGGTAAAAAAAAAATGGATTGTCGACATTTTATTAAGTTCCAGGAGCTCTTTCCTAAAAATTATCTAAAATTAAATTGCATTTAAAGGTATTAATATCATGATTGATAGAGAGATGAAATTTACGATTTCGAAGTAAGCATTAATTGCGCCATTCTAATTTAAATGGAATCCATTGTGCTATTTGCAGCCGGATTGATAAATAACGTTCACTTAATCGTTAAATGATATGTGCAGTCTGTTTATGGTGTGACGTGAGCTGACCATCTTCGACTTGAAGCTCCACCCCTCCACCCTTTTTTAATTTACTTGAACAAATCACAAGTTATTAGTTTATAGGTTACTAAGAAAAATGAATTTTATGTGAAAAAAAAAATGATTTTTAAAATGTGAAATTGCAGTGAAACCTAGATGTTCTACCTCTTTTTTTTGTATACTTCTATAACATAGTATGTTTCGTATTTACTTTTGATCTAGCCTGCGTATTGGCATAGGAATAGTGTCTCTTCCCCGTGATGTGGACATCCCGGGTGCGAGTTCCGGTTCGGGCATGGTTGAATACATTCTGAGTAGTGTGAATGTGCGAATAGTGTGAAGGAGTTGTGCAAGCGAATATGAAGCATGAAGTAGCTAAGTCGTACTCTTGGCCCTATTTGGCGTTCTGCAAAAACAAGGGACGCTAATTTAGACTTAAATCATTGACAGCTTTTCTGCTAGCGGGCTTGTAAAGGGCCACAAGTAACAACAACAACAACAACAACTTTTGATCTTTTGAAACAGGAATATTTCAAGAAGGTGGCGTTATTCATATAGCTATGGAGGGTGAGAGGAAAGAACACAAATATGTAAAATTAAAAATTTCAAGAGTTTAGATTGTTATGATCTGTTCTGTAAATAGGAAAAGAATCACGAGCAAACCTTCTATGATCAATTAAGGTATATATAAATACCGATAGAGCAGTAAAATAAATGTATTATTGCAATGATGCCTTTAATTTGTAGTTTAAAGAAATTTTCATCAATGCAATCCATTAAAATATATTCAATAGTATATCATTCTGTTTAACAAAAATTGCAGATGATAGTTTAGTAGACAGAGAAATCATAAATGGGAAGAAAAATTAATGAAAATACTTTGAGAAGGGCAATTTAGCCAGTTTAGCCAATAACACTGAATCCCGTCCCAACGACTTTGTATTTAAAGCATTCGTATATTCCTTTTGATTCCACACTGTAATACAAATCTACATTTGCATTTTAAGATCACATATTAAAATTCGTGATCTTACTTGTTGCCATCATACTACTTGTTTTTCATTTTGACTTGTTCTGTCTACATTGTGATAGAAACCCTATATTTTGCTCTATAAGATCACACAATGAAATTCATGATCTTGTTGAATTTTAAATGGCCAAAATCTCAACAAGCTGACAAATTTAACACAAAATTTGGTACAAGCCTTCATTTCTGATGACAAAACAATATGGAAAGGCCATCCTTATTTCCTATTTTTTTCTCAATTATAGTATATATATGCTCCAGGATAGACACAAAATAATTTACCATTGATCATTTTGAACAAATGTTGAAAAATTGATGCTCTTGATGATTAGAACTACCGATAGACAGAAAACTCTGAAGCTAAAAGTTTCGATTGCAAGAGCTAATATTCGGAGATAAATCAGAATCAGTAAGTCGAATTCTTCTACAAATATAGCATTTTCTGCTTCTCTAATTCGTACCCACTGGTTAAAAATTATCTAAAACCCATATAAAATATCTAAACCCACACATTTCGAAACATTGTCTCCAAATTTTGGCCTTAAAAAGGCCAATTTGGCAACCCTAACCTTGGATATATTTTTGCCCTTTACCCTGTTCAGGTGACATTGATAGTATCTGCGGAGTTGATTCATTGGACGCCAGATGGCGCATTGATTATGTTCGGAGGTGAGTTGTACGATGGCAGCGTGGAATTATTTAATATAGAAAGGGGCCCTCTCGATTGCTGATCGGAGAGATATGGGCCTTTTCATGCCGGTGGGTTGTAAATTGAAAGTTTGGGTGGCCTTGACTGAAAGAGATTGGCATTTTTTCCTTTGGGGGCACACCACACTTAGGGATAAGGCTTGTTGACGAAACTGAAAAGACTCCGAGTGAATATGCTTTTGATAGGTTTATTCAGAGAAGTTTTGTGGATATTTTGTGAACCGTTCAATAGGTTTGTTCATTTTATTATGTGTTGCGGTGCATTTCTTTCAAAATTCAGGAATTTAGAAGGCATCATTTGTATTCTAAATGGAATTTCGAAAATATATTGTTAAAAAAAGGAAATTAGTTATTGCTTTTTTTTAAAGAGAAGAAAATTGTTTACAAAGCAAACTCGAGTGACTTTTGCAGAATGTTGTTAACTGAAACTAATATTTTAAGTTTAGTTGTTTCGTAAATTTAAAATTTTTTTTAAAGGTTTTTAACTTATTTAGTATTTTTTTATTGTTTATTAATTCATTTTTCCTTTCTCTCTCTTTTTTTTATTTGTCTTTTTTTTATTTCGTTCCAACTGTATATGTGAAAAACTTCCATTTAAATTATTGTTCCTGCATTTCAAGTATTTAGTTCTTGAAAGAATAATGAAAAAAATATTTCTGAACGTTCTAATAAATAGAAAATAGTGATTTTGAAGTTTAATATAAAATTTGAGTAGTGTTTTCATAAAATAGTCAATGAAACATTATTAAAAGATAAAAGGGAAAAAATAAAGCAAAAAATAAATTTTGGAAATATATTTTTCTTTGATTTGATCAATAAAATCCTACCACTTTATTTTTTAAGGCCAAAAAATAATAAATATAAAAATGCCAAATATAAAAAATCAATTTCAAAAATTATTTTGAAGATGTCATGGCGATTCAGTGGAAAGGTCAGAGCTACCGTAATTACAAATAAATAAATGCCTAATTTTTGTACTAAATAATAGATATTTATTAAAAAAATAAATACTTATGTATTTCGTAAATAGAAACCAAAAAAAAAAAAACCGAATTTGTTTTAGAATTTTTTTTTCAAACGATTGTAACAAAAATTTGACACTAAACTGCTCTGGTAGTCATAAAATCACATACCAAATTTTAAGATTACCGCCTATGTTGTATTGAATTACCGCATTTAAATAATTTCTGAAAATACCGACAGTTAAAATTAGTTTACTTTAATTTGATATAGCTCAAAATGTTATAGATGTCTATTAGATTTTCATATCAAAATCTTGTATATCTAGATCTGTTAATTTTATACTTTTCGCCTAATTCTATATTCGAATATCCGGACCAACGGACTTATTCTAAATAGATTGTACGCAAAATTCGATAAAGAGCAGCGAATTTGGTTTGAAGACCATATACCACATTTTAACTATCTAACACCAAGGGCTTTTGAGTTACTTTTGTCAAAAACATATTGATGTACATTAAGAAAACATACTTTTCGAAGTTAGGAAGTCTAAAATCTCGAATCGTTCGAATTTTGTGACAATTAAAATACTTCCTCTGTACTGTATATACGGGAAATTAAAGACGTACTATGCAGTTCAATGTAAGAAATATCTTTTATACAATTTTATGCAATATTCTCATTTTTTTAAAAAAATGATCCTGTTTAACCGATTCATTAGCATGCATTTTCTATATATTATATTGATATAAAGTAAAAATTTGATACCAAACTTTTATGAATGTTCTTTATTACACTAGAACATGTTTACTACAACCTTTCTTAAATTAGATCTCGTCAAACTGGCTGCACCGTTTCTTTAACCACCGCCCGAACTGTTTCTTCTCCGGAATTCGATCATTTAGATAACATTTTCCGTTATAATTCCCATTTGGTGATTTCACTGCAGTCAACTGCATTCCGAAGTGCCACCCAAGTCACGCGATTCCGTAATAAAGTTCTTGCAGGAAGAAGGTGGGCTTCTTTTTAAAGACCTTCCCTCCAACTATCGTTTGGAGTGCGAAGGAAAAAGCCATCAGAGAAAACGATTGAAAACATTCCGGAATGAAGAAGAATACAAGTTTCTGCACTCCCGATGAGACATGGGTGAAGGTTTCGAGAAGAAAATGACTTTTTATCTGTCTTTTAAATCGATGGCACTTGAAGGGGGGGAGGAATAAAGATGCTGGAAAAGGATATTGAGTCGTGTAGTGAGTTGCTTTGATTTGTTTGTGAAAAGTAAAGTTCGAAATTTTCACTTTAAAGAGATTAGAATGAAGTATGGATCCTTTATGAGAGTACTTTACTATGTGATTAGAAATTAAGTAGTACCCACCGGACAGCAAGCACGGATTATTGCACAATATCATGGAATAATATATTGTCCAATATTTAACATTATACAGTATTACCAATATTGTTTTATATAGAGCGATATTTTAGAATATATGTATACTACTGGATTCTTGTTCAAACCACAGGTGAGAGAAGAAAATTGTAAAGTACCACTAAATTTTATTGATATGCATTCGAGTTACATAGATATGAATGACACTGAAATTATTAAATATCATTTGATACTATTTTGTCCAATATTCAACAATATTGTTTAATAACGTACAATAATCTTGCTCAACAACATTAGATAAAATTCTTAATGGCACAACAGACTCAAAATCTTTAGATTTCATTCTTAATAACAAAATAGGCTCAACGAATTTGATTTCAATTCTAAATAACACAATAGGCTCAACAAGAATGAATAATAATTCTTAAGAACACAACAAGCTCAACAAGAATAGATAATAATTTTTAATAACACAGCAGGCTTACAAACATCAGATAAAAATTATTAATTTTGCTCATTTTATGCATAAACCTTTCTAAAAGAAACCAGTTATATGACACCTTAGCACTACTACAAATATATCAGGTTCATTTTTCTTTGCTTAGAGGTATTGTATTTACTTTTTTATTGTATTTACTTTGTATATTGTTTAAAAACGTACAATATTGTTGATGGTACTAGGTTCTACTGTGTTATGAATGCTTTACATGTATGCTACTAGGGTCTTATTTAAAGCACTGTAGAGAGCAGAAAATATTAAAATACCAAATTTTATTGGTATGTCTTCCAAACCTTGTAGATATGAATGACACACACAAAATAAACATCTAATGCAAAAATATTTTGCATTTTTATTTAATACAAATAAAATTATTGTGGCTTGTATATATATATATATAATATAAAGTTCTACTTTTCTTCTTAAACAATTGGACCGAATTCGATCTATCTTTGCAATCTTATTATTTTAAACAAGATAAAAAAAATATTGTCATTTTTTCTCTGAGTGAAAATTTAGAAATATAAATTTAACCTCCAAAGAAACTAACATTGATTTCGTTTCTCTATTAAATATGCTATAATTTGAACATTTAAAGAACTTTGTAGAAGAAAAAAAAATAATGAAATTGGTTTTACCTATTCTGTGGGTGGAATGATTAATTTCCGTTCATGGATTTGTGTTATTCCTCCATTTCTGGAGAATAGATATAATTATACCTTCTCGTTTCTGCTTTATTATATGTGTTAAATAACATTATAAAGAGTCATTTCAAGACAGTGAATGGCCTTTTTGTCGGAAAAAAAACTTTCAAATCCCATTACTTCTGCATAGAATAAATGGGACCTGAGGAAAACTGGCAACTGTCTGTTTAGAGCCTAGCCATGTGATATAAAAATAGAAGAGAAACATTGGACATAATTCTTAAAGCAATAGAAATGCATGCTGTTCCAAACAAAAGAGAAATTATCATTAGAGATTTTCCTTGTGCCTTTTCTATCGGTTAGCCAAAGTGTTATTAATATAAAATTAGGTAATTATTAAAGAAAGCAGCTATCATGTTATTCTAAATTGGAATATCTAGCATGTAATTAGGGTTAAAAATTGTCCTACAATGTTCAACAAAACTAATATCTTATCATAAAGTCAGGCAATCTCTATAAACAATTGCAACAAGTTTTGATCCAAATTGGGATATATGGGGAGCAATTATCACTGAACATTAATGCTAGCTTGTTTCTATTACATAACAAACGAATATCTTAATATTATATACAGGGTGTTACAGAATTTAACCGACAAATTCAGAGGGGTGATATTAAGCAAGTATTCATTGATGAGCATTGCAGTATTGATTGTTGTTAAACAAAAAGTCGGATTTCACGAAAATATTTAAAATTGGCTAGTGCTTCATTATGCATTAACCAAATGTTTTGGTGTTCAGCTGTCAGTGTTTTCCTTGCAGTAAATCCGGAGGAACTTGCTGGGGAAAAAACAAGGTAATTAATTAGTGCCGCTGATGCGTTCGGGCAGAAGATATGGTTCAAATAGATGACTCTGCTCTGATGCTAATATCAAACTCGTGTTGTAGGTTCAGTGAGATAGAGATTTGGGGATTTTCTAATGACTAAATAATCAAATTGAGTCTATTGAAGACACCTTCTCTTATAAAGCAGGCTTCTTCTGAGAATAGAACTTTAGCAGAAAATTGCATATCTTTCTGCGTGGCAACAAGCATACAGCAAGCGAACTTCACTTGATTTGTGATTTTAATTGAAAAACGTTACCTGCTGCCCTGTAATTTCTGGTAATTTTCCATCTACTTAATACCTACTATCTTTTTTTCTGAATTTATCTTTCGAATTTGATAATACTCTCTGCAAATATCGGTACTCGTGTCAATGTTTTCTTGTTCCCATTTTACTTTTTCCTGAATATAAAACTCCCCAATTCTCGTACTACACGCTTATATCAAAGTATAGAATATAAAATTCGATACATTTTACAGCTTTTATTTTTCTTCAAATTTTAAATTTTTGTCAATATGTGTTTTAAACTAATTTTTCGCGTGCTTTAAACTAATTTGCGACTCCCTAAATTATCAAATCCGCGTATTACCAGCACGAAAAAAAAAGTATAAGAATAAGCTTTCACTTTAAAGAAATCATTATTGAAACACCAATAGTTATTTTTTTTATTAATATTTTACAGTTTCCATCAGTTCTCTGGCTCTATATTTTTGCAATTTTCACCGCCTAAACATCGTTTGGCATCCCATATTGTGTGGTGATTCCTTATCCTTTTGATGCCTACTATCACCCATCTAATTTAGTCGGTCAAATTCAGCAGCACCCGGTATATATATATATATATATATATATATATATATATATATATATATATAGTATTAATTAACAAAATAAGACAACCGAATCAAAATAATCAATAGAAAAAAATAGTCAATAGAAAAGGAATCCGGCCTGAAAACTTCGTCAGGAGCCACTTTCCAGCAAGGATTCCTAATAAGGGATTTTTTTTTTGTGAGGCATCGATGGACAATGGTCAAAAGTATTGACACCTCGTGGCCCGAAAATCCCCCGAAAATGAAGGCAAAAGAGACATACCAATTTTAACAGCAAAAGACAAAAACAAAGCAAAACATTAAAAACATCAACAACATTAAAACACAACATCAACAACAAACAAATATATATATATAAAAAGTAAAACTACATAAGAAAAATCACAATTAATGACAAAATTAAGAAAACAATAAGTTCACAGACCTGACCGCGGACCAGCTGTTCTTCCTTTCCAATAATAATACTACAGTGTAACTAAACATAAATGGGATTTATTAGCGCCATCTATTTCACTAATATTTTATTATTTCTTTTAGTTATATAATAAATATTGATATTACAGTAGTTTTTGGGAAAATCATTATTGTTTAAATTTTTAATAAACCTATTTGTTGCTTTTATAAAAGAATTTTTGTTATTACAAATTGTTTTAATTTTATTGAATTGTGAGAAAATTAAATTTTTGAAAATTTTCGAGTTAAAATTAGAGTGATAATTACAGAGTTTAATTATATTACATTTGAATTCGTCTCTTTTATCATAAATACCGACTATTGTTTTTTCATTAGCAATTTCGATCCTTAAATCCAGATAAGTAGCTTCAAGATTATCACTATTTGTTTCTTTTAAAGTTAATTCTTTAGGATAGCAGTTAGTAACAATATTGGTATTATCTAAGTTAATCAAAATTAAATCATCAATAAATCTCCATCCGTTTATTAAGTAATTATTAATTATTTTTTTCTCGTAATAATGTAGGAAAATGTTGGCTAAAGCACTTGAGTTTTAATTTCGATTTCGACCTAGTTGGTTTCGTTTTTATTTTGTTGATCAAGAAATGGGTTTTGATTGTTTTAATAATTTTATGATTGTATATATAATATAATAAAGCTCAATATGTATGTGTGTTGGCGCTCTACAGACCAGACCGTTGGACCTACAGCTACTAAATTTGGTACATGTATACCTTGGAGCTTGGGAATATGCATCTCGGAGCCCTTTTTTCGAATTTTTAATTAGAATTTGAATTAATTAAAATTTAAGCGAAATTTCAACGATTTTCCGCAATAACTTCCGAAAATATTATCGCACAAACATGATTTTTGCATCAATTTAAAGATAAAAAATTAGCTTTCTAATGGCATCTTTGTTTTAATGTATAACTTAAGTTTCTATTTTTAACGAATTTTTAAAGAAATATTTTAACCATGTTTTACAATAATATATTTCGGACAAAACAATAAAATTTAATCTGCACAAGCACGTCAAGAGGGAAAAATTGGGTTTTATCAGCATGTCGATGCAGCCACCTTCCTATCGATGGAAGTTCAAACTAAAAAAAAACAACTATCATTACAAATTAAATCTAAAGAAATGCAACTTTTAGCACGTGACTGGATAAAATAAAAGAAATATAATATGTGACATTTTCTAAAATAAATAATGAACGAGCAAAGGGGAAAAAATAGTTTTTATTAAACTGTTAAAATCATACTGACAGAAGTTCAAATTAAAAAATAAATTAACCATGACTGCAAATTTAATCGAAAAAAAATGTGACATTCACCACGTGATTGGATGAAATTAAATAAGTATTAAATGTTATGTTTTCTAAAAAAGAAATACAAGACAAAGGTTTCTATGATCGTTTGCAACATCTATATCATTAATTTAGTAAATCAGTGTTACGTGACTTTTGAAGTTTAAATCTGGCAGAGAAATTATAAAAAGAGCAAGGCACATAAGTATTTAATTGAAAATCTTAGACCCCATTACTCTTGGCGAACCAGCTGGTCACCAAAATCGTCTAGTATATAATAATCAGGTGATTCATGAAAAAACAAAGAATTTAATCCAATTCGGGTATCTTGACAACAATTATTAACGGAGGTTTTTATATCCTCTTCCTCTTGTTCAACAAAACTATTATTTTAATATTAAACCAGATAATTTTTAAAATCCATTGCAATAAATGTTGCTCTAACTGAAAATATTTTAAAAGCAATTACCAGCAAAAGCAATTAAAAATCAAAGCAAATGGGAGATTTCTAATATATTTATCTTAATATTAAATTAAAATTTGAATTTGTCGCTTATTTTTAATAAAACGCTTATTGTTTTCTATTTGAGTCATAGAAATGTAATAATAGGTATTCATTATATTGATGAATTTGTCTAATTCATAAATAATTTCATGAGTAAACAAGCAATTGAATCATTTTTAGAAACTAACAGGGAAAAAAAATGCGTTGACGTTTTGCGTCCATCTATTCAAATATCAATACAATGTAGGAATTTGAAAGAAAAAAAAAGTTTGTCCACTGCAATATTTATATTTTCTATAAAAAATAGGACTTTTTAACGCAAATAAGAGTTTTTTTACATATATTATTATAAATTTCTACTTTCGAAAATTTTGATGGACGAATACGTGTATCCATTCATTCATCCAGAAAGAGCTAAATTTTTTTGTAAGATGCGAATGATTCTCCAGGATTTAAACTTTGACATAGGTCCTGATCCTATTTTCATTTTGCAATATCTTTTCCTCGAACTGCCCCTGACGGGATATATATTATATTTCTCCCTTCAAAAATCATTCAGGTTATTTCGACGGTTTTCTTACGGCTGGCCACTGTTCAAAATTTTGATTTTAAATCATTGCGTTTTAACCTTAATTCGTTGTGAACATGATATCAGAGCGATTAAAAAAGCTGTTTTTTGGAGGATCTTGTTACATTTCAATCAAGAGTGAATTCTATAAAATCGTTTTCTGTACTCTTTTTTTATGCTGCTGTTGCCGAATAACTTTGTTTTCAATCATCTGATTCTGTTCAGAACTTCGGAATAAAATTTATTTGAAAATTAAGGATTGCAATAAAAAGAAAAAGAACCACTCTTGTTAGAAAGAAACTGAACTTGTAAAGCTGAAGCTAATGAACGGATTGAAACAAAATCAGGATATGCAGGCTGCGGAACAGAATGATTTTTTGGGGAAGAAAAAAGAAACAGCAATAATGGTCTCCTCAAACCTTTCTCGCATACTCTCCAATAAAGCGGAATTTATACTTTAGACGCGTATTTTTCCCAACTGATTGAAATCAAAATACGCTACAAAACTGAAATTGCAGTCACAAAATCGCACACCAAATCACCACGTCAGTGAATGTGTTTTTAATTTTTCGCGTCTACTTCCTTCTGTAAGTATAGACCCTCAGGTGGTCAAGCCTTTATTTGGATTTGATAGGATAGATTTGATAGCACAGATTTTGATAGGTATCTATAATATAGATAATAAATCTATATACCGATTTTCATTCGTCTATCGTTTTTCGTTTTGCAACAATCGGGTTATAATCGAATAGCCAAGCAAACGGACTTCCTCTGAACACATTGTACTCAAAAATTGATTGGAAATCTGAAAGGCTTCTTTTGAAAATTTGATAGAAATGAGCAGATTTTTAGTATCTATATAACAAATTTCATCCATCTGGCTCAACATGTTTTTGAGTTATCTTTGTCACAGACATACCTATAGGCAGGCAAATATTTTTCAAAAATGTTTTTCGAAATTGCGGCTTAAATTGTGGAGTTTCTCAATATCTTGAATTCGAATTTTTTGACGATTACAATACTTTCTTCCTACTTAGTATGAATGGAAGTCAAAAGTTATCCATAGATTATTTTACTCAAATATAAGTAAGTCTTTCTTGTATCAACTGTAATTATTGATTTAATGTTTTAATTCCATAGAGCAAAATCTCTCTAGTCAGTGATTTTTGTTACTGTTTTTGTACTGTGATTTTTTTTTCTTTTCAGAATTTTTCTTTTATTGTCTACAACAATCTGTGTCTGAAATTTTGTTTCACACAATTTGAAAGTTATTGTTACTAACACTTTCAAAGAGGGAAAGTTATTTTAAGATAACTCTGCATGGCGTAACGTAGCTGTTGTGATTTCTTTAAAAAATTTATTTGTTCTAAGAAGAGCAATAAAACTTTTTTACTGTAGTTTTCACATATTTTTCACTTTCTCATATATGAAACGTGGTGAAAGTATAGTAATCGTTAAAAAGAAATTCAAGCTTGGTTTTTTGGCGCATCTCCAAATTTCAGTCATTCCAAAATTAAAGAGAAGAAAAAAAAACTTTTTTGGCATTGTTTGATTGTGAAAAAGATGCTTTAGGCTTGATGGAGGAATTTTGGAATATGGATTTAGATTTCGAATAAAATTTTAATGAAATTCACTCTTTGGAAGTTTGGAAATTTTTTTAACAAATCAGCCGAAGAACATTATATATATATATAATACAATGTGTGTCTGTACGTGTTTGCTTGGAGTTCAAATTTGACAGCGATAGATCAAATGATCCAATCTGTAACTCTGTGACACACATATTCTCTTTTATTATTAATAGAATTAACATTATCATTAATTCTATCTCGTGCCATAAACTCAATAAAGATTTTTTTTTCAAAAATATTCTAACTAATGCTAGTTATTGTTATGATATTGCATCAATGTTTAAGCAATATCATTAGTACAATTGTTTCAGGGTGCGTATATTCATCGAGGAACAATTTGAGATTTTCAGTGCAACAATATTCATAGATTTTTCAATCAATTATTTCAATCAATTTCAAACTATCAATTTTGAAAGTTTGAGGATTTTTTTGTTATTCAACGTGTAATATCAACGTGTATTTTATTTTTGTTTCTTTAAATGTCTTTTTGCTTATTTATTTGTAGTTTATTTTTAATTCAAAAATTCAGATTATCTGAATGCGCTAATAAAATTTAATCTTGATTAATTGCTTGATATGATTCTTTTTTTATTTTAATCACACAGACATAATCCTTTTAAACGTCTTCTTTTAGCATTGCTAAACACTTGACTGACAGGCAGCTTTTTTTTTTACAAAAACATTCTAAGCGGGTGTATGCTATACATACCGAAAAGAGTGGTTAAACAATTTAGCTTTCAATCATAAATATGTATGTCACATTTTACCATCATTTATTTCACAAAAATGAATAATCACGTGCATTTCAGCATTGATTCAATAAAAGAAATAATGGTATCTTCACATTTAGATGGGTTTGACGGATAACGTTTTTCTGCAAACAAGATTTCCTCCTAAATATTCAATTACAAAATTAGGACACACGTCACTTTGTATGTAAGCAATCCTTAAATTCATCAATCAACCGTCCTTTTAAACCAGTAAAAGCAAAGATTTGCTGGAGAAAAATTGTAAGAAAGGTAAACTTCATAAAGAGAAAGAAAAATACATTGTCTCACTGTCCTGGTTGTCATACCTACTAATGGCGCAGTTAATTTAATTTGTAAGAAATTCTTCTCATTGGTAATTGGTCAGCTGTTTTGTCTTTCTTCAAAGATTCACCTTCTTTTATTCTCGTTTTAGCTCAAGGTTTGTAGGATGAGAATTTTTTTCCAAGTGTTATTTTCATTCGTCAGTCTATCAATAACTATTTTTCATCATTTAACTTATAAAAATCTCTTAATTTGTGTAGTAATTAACATCAAAATAATGCATCGAGTTGCAAATTTTTTATATTTCAGTGATTCCTTTAATCGGCAAATGGTGAAAAGTTGTGGTAAAAAAATTGTTTCCGTATTCTAAGTAAGTACGATATGTTTAATATAGTTACTTTCTCGTGTAGAGAGAGAAGACTCTTTATAACTTCATTATGAGGTAGCTGAAAATAACATACGAGTTTCAAGAATAGTTGTTTACTAAATTCCACATTTCACCTGACAACAAAGACGAACACCAAAAAGCATTACACCCGCTTAGAATACAATCTAATAATGACCCCCTCATGCCTGAAAGCACTTTTCTTGCCATCGGCGTGCAAAAGTTTTGAATTATTAAGAGGGAATTTAGCATATTTATTTTATCTTGTTAGCCTCCTGAAAAGTTTTGCCTTTTAATCTCTGGCATGCCTTTAAAAATATCCAGAAATAGAACTTGTGTTTTAGATATGTTTTTTAAAACCGATTGGAACGAATAATTTCAAACTATATTTCTAGTCACAAAATTCCATCCTAATTTGATTTATTTTAAATCGATTCGTTTTTAAACTATCGCATTAACATGTTTATGAACGGGCAGATCGACAGACAGTCAACACGTTATTGGTGTTGGCTCAAACATTGTAGATTTCCTATCCTATCCATCTAGTTTTTTTGTTTTCTAGTTTTTATGGTAACTTTATTTGAATAGCCACACATCCTCTGAACAGAATTGAATCAAACTTTGATATACTTCTGCTCATTTGATGTTAAAGCCGCGTACCAAATTTCAACCGTCTGGTTCAAAGCTTTATGAATCATCTTTGTTACAGATACAGATATGTTCTAAAAATGTGTTTTTCGAACTTGGAGATTTCTAAAATGTGGAGATTCGTCAAATTCTCGTGATGGAACTTTTTTTTTGACGATTACTATATTTTTTCTACACTACATAAAAGAGAGAACAAAGATGGATGGTTTTCTAAATTAAGCCTTTATCAGAAATCAATTGACTTTTTTTCTCCCTTTCTATTCCTCAATTGTTTTATTAGGAATATATTTTCTCACGTCCTCAGATGCAGAAATTCGGTTTTTGTAATTTCTATGTGCGCTAAATTAATGCAGACAAAGTCACTCAAATTTTTTAACCCTCGTGGCCTTGATTAAGATATTAATTGGAATTAAGCAAAGCATTCACACTGAACAAGCTCCCCTAAAGCGGTTTTGAAGGGAAAAAAAATGGCATTTTCAAAATCTCAGCTGCATAACGGAGAAACAAATCTCTTATCTTCAAACCACCCCTAAATTCATTCATCAACAATCTTTTTTTTAGTGTGCTAAGCAAGAAGAAAAGGTGTTGCCCGAGGTATAAATATACAGTAAAAATAAATAAATAATGCCAAAAGGAAGAAAAATACATTTTCTGTCTTAGCCGACATACCTGCTAATGCTGCATTTCGCTTTATCTGAAAGGAAGCCTTCACTTGTGTTTTTTGTTTTTTCGAAAACCCTCATCTCGTGGCGTAGACATAACTTCGGAACGTTTGTGTTTTGTCGAGTGAGTAGTCAGTTTGACAGAGGAGGTGTTAGCAGGAATGGAAAGTACGTAGCGTGCTTGCCAACTTTTATACCTCCTCTTCCCGCGGTTTTTATTGCATCGTCTGTTGTTTCTTTGTAATTTTTTGGTCTCGTTGCTAAAGCTGCTGGTACCTCTTGACTTCATCTCCAGCTGTTGATGTTAGTAGGTTGGTTGGTTTGAAAGTTATAGAAGTATCTTTTATCTGTTTGGAATTAAGGTGATTTGGGTATAGTTAAGGTCATGTATGAAATGATGGAAGTCTATCATCATCAATTAATATCACAGGGAAGGTATTTAGTTAAATTCATACTATTAGTTCACATTCTCCCTATATATAATAATAATAATATATCTTGTTCAAATTTTCAGTCGTAAATAAAATACTTTTTATCTATCCACTCAAGTTCAAATACATTTAAACTTGCAGTGGATGATACTCGATGTTAATACAATTTTTTTCCAAATATTAATTTATTAATCAAATTCAATTAAGTTTTATTACGTTAAATAGGGTTTTAGCAATTTTTAATCAAAATTGAAATCGACAGACAGTAGCTCAATTGGTAAAATGTGAGGATTTCAGTATTTTTCACGTGAAGGTGAATAATGCAAGTTCAATTTTTACTATAATCAATACTTTTTTGGTAAATTAATTAATTTTGGTTGTATATGGGAAAAAAATTTCTCTTATGTAAGATATTTAACAGAATATAAATTGAGTAATTAATACCGTCAGTGGCGAAGCGTGTAGATCGATTGAAAAACAATTATTTTGAGATTTAATATTATGATTTTGTCATATGTATATACTTATATTAATTTTAATTATTTCATAAAAAGTAACTATAATAAAATTTGCCTTTGTTGGGCTAAGTAGGAATTGACTAAAGAATTTTTTTATATTATTTATTTTTGTTCATAATTAAAATTGTTACAATTAAAATTTGAGCAAAAAAAAATCCCTTTGCCTTCTTACTTCTGAATAGTTCCGATTTATCACTTGTTTTTAACCAATATTTAGGGATGAATAAACTCTCATTTCCCTGATGAAATATTAATGAGTTTACAGACATTTTTGAAAAGCTCAATACAAATAAAGAAGGAAACTTATGTATTAAAATAGATGTAAAAATTACAAATTGGTGGTTAAATGTTTTAAATTTGTGTGTGCTTTGTTATTAAGTCTATATTATTTCTAATTCTAACTATTTGGCAACAAAAATTGTTACATACTGCATAAAAACTAAACAACAAAGGAGCTTTTTCTCTTTGAATTGAATAATAATAGTATGGAATTTTTTGTCATTAGATCTACGTTCAAAGGTAGTGCTTTTTCTCTGAATTGCAAGAAGTTATCGTAAATTACAAATTTGTCGTATAAATTAAGGAACTTATAAAAACATGGGCACAAATTTTAGTTATTATAAATTTTGACAGTCCTAATTTAGTTTATAATATGTATATTTACAGCTATCAGCCATAATTTCAATGAAATATTAATTAGTTTTAAAGAAATATATGAAAAAATAATAGTTGTTGCATGGCAGTTGTCGGTATCTTAGGTCAAGGTTTTGCTCATAAGAGTGAGCTTATTTTTTTATAACAATTTACAAATTATTCAAGAGCTATAAATTTATTTTTACAAATACAGATATTTTATATTTAGAAGTTCTATAAAGGTAATATTGTGTTTGAAAAATTACAACTAAAGGAAATATTTGTAATATTGGTTAATATAAAAAAAACGGCAAAAATAAACAAGGTACTTATTTTCACAACAATTCTTATAAAAAGTGGTCATTCTGCAACACATAGAGAATGGGGGGGAGAGGAGAGAGAGAGAAATGAATGATGTTATATTCATGTTTTAGTGACATTCCTTATTTTATCTAATACCCACTGAAAACAAATGCTTTAATTTCAATCAAAACAAAAATATTTTCAAATATTTTCATTCAACTATTTCGCACCAACTAAAATATTTTTTAAAGCACTTTTCTATTTGGAAATAGCGATTACTTATTATAAGTTAATGCAGATAATCTCTAATACACTCATTAATTTAAGAACAATATTAACATAATGAAAATAATTGCATCAAAAGTTAAATAGAAGTTTAAAGAGCACGGTACTAGCTTAGGTGTCATTTTTGCCTAATCAAGGGTTTAAATGATTATGTTACAGTCTTAATTCGTATATTTTGTCTTAGACTTGATTGGTTGCATTTGAAGTTTTGCTTTGCACTCTTGGCCCTAGTTGGCGCTTCTGAAAAAACAAGGGAAGCTAATTTAGGCTTAAATCGTTGGCAGCTTTCTGTCTGAGGGCTTGTAAAAAGTGCCATAAGTAACAACAGAAATTTTGCTTTTTGTGAGTAACGATATGTAGTTAATTGAATTTATACAAAAAAAATGCCTAGCTAAAATATTATCCTGGTCAAAAGCCTGTATCTTATTCGCCGCCTTCTATAGATTTATACGATAGGAGGATATTTCCACAATATATGTAACAAAAAATATGTAAGAAAGTGTTAAAAATTTGCTATTTTTGAAATATAAATATACTAAAAAGTTATGCTATTGAAACCCTCCTCTATAAACCAACAGAAAAGGGAGAATTTCAAAAGCAAACAAAAGGTCTACCTGATATCAGTCATTATATGCGAGATTTTGAAAAACAAAAATTACTAGGAATAAAAGTTGATATCACAAAGAAGCTAAATTCTTGAATTTTAAATTGATGTAAATATGTTTTTGTACAATATGATTGTATTTAGTGTGAATAAAATTAACATTTCAATAAATTTAATTAACATTTTAAAAATGCGTTTCGTGAGCATCTACTGCTCAAGAAACAATTGCATTAATTTGCCTTATAGAGAAATTTAATTTTATTTAATGTTTGCTTTTTGCATGGTGCAATTTACATAAAAGCACGCAAGTTTAAAATTATCTACTATCTTAATAATCTTCATCTAATTTAAAAACTTAAATGTAACTTTACAAATGAGTAAATGAAATTCAAAAAAAATTATCCTTTGACAAGATTGTAATCAGAAGAATCCCAAAAATAAAAATATGAAGATGCATTTGAAGTTTTATTTGAAAAATTGCAACAACTTTTAAAGTTTCGAAGATTTATCAAACGAATATAACCAATACAATACTTCACTGAAAAATGAAAACAAGTAAAAAAAAATTAAATTAATAGATTTAACGTAATTCAACTATTTCCATCATTAACCATTAAATTCATTATCTTCGAGAAACTGAATTAAAATTGATGATATTTTTCTTAGAATTAAAATTTCTGAAGTAGTTTCTTTTGAAAAAGTTTTAACAATCAGTTCGTAAAAGTTTAATTCTCCTTTGATAATTAATTATTTCATTTACTTGACTGAACAATATTTATCAGTCATTTCAAGAACACTATTAAAACATCAATTCATTCAGTGCCTTAGGAATTTTTCAAACTGACAAAATTAATCGAAAGAATCCTAATATGGTTAAAAGAATGATTAAGTCTGATTGTACCATTTGACTCCAAAGGAGCAATTTTTCATTTTGGCACGAGTTCTGCTGAAAAAGAAGAAATTCCTCGCCAAATTTTCATTAATCAGCTGATGTCTGAGGCGGAAATAAATCTTTGATGAATCCATTTCTGAACCACCATTAAGACAGTACTTCCTTGAACTTGGGGAAACCACTTGGGTCCTCAAACCACTCCAGCCTAGAATTCCCTAAGTCCTCCAAAGTCGAATTCGAATGGCTCTTTTGCAGAATTGCCGCAGAAGAATTGGACATCTTCGATGGCTCTCAGAGCGAAGTAATTTAAAACTTAGGAGGAAGACACGCGCTGGGGTTCTTAAACTGCGCAGAATGTTCCTCAACAAAGGCGGGAAACTAACAATGGAAGCCCTTTGGGCCATTCTTCCACTTCTAACGAGACTCTCGAGACATTCAAACCTAAATCAATCTCCCCGGTTAGATAATTAAGGTCTAATTAGCGGCCATTTAAGGCCACAAATGCCATCCTTTAGCTTCTTGATGGCAGGCTACTTTAAATCAAAATTTATCGCCAAGTTGATTTTTTTTCAATGCACGTGTTTGGCATCTTTTGCTATAAAACCAGACGCGAGAGTAAGCAAGGTTTGACTTTTTTTTCTAATGGGCAGATATTAAAGAACTATAAAATTTTTAGCTGCCCGCAAGGTGGAATGTTTTTAATGAGCAATGTTAGAAAGCGTGGTGGGTTGTTGAATAGGCTTGAATGAGTTGATTTGCAGCGGATGGAATGGGGGAGGATAAAGGGGGATGTTAGAAAAATGCGGTGGCTGCTCATCAAGTAGGGCAATTAAGGGTAAAAGAGAATTTTTTTTAGGAACCTAAATCATTCTACATGCTTCGTTTTTAAGGGTGAGTTTGCATCGGTGAATGGTTAAATTAATGAACTCATGTAAACTTTCTAACAATTTATAGAGTAGTTTTTTGGCTGGAGTGGATGGTTAAAAGGGTATAATGTAGAAGACTTAAACCCTTTAGTATCATCGGTGTATTTGCTTTTTTTAGTTTTATTATGCAGATGTAATGTAAATGAGAACAACTTCATTATTTATAAAAATACTTTATAATTTATAACAATAAGGTACTCTATTTCTTAAAATTTTCTCATTTCAGCCAAAATAACATTAATTCTTAAAAAAAAAAAGGACTTTTATGATTGTTTTTATTTACCGGTATGGAATCTGTATTTAAAACCTTAGGGTAGGACTTGATCACAGATATAAATTTTAAAACATTCTGAAAAAATGCATTATTTTTATAACATTCATTTATTAAATTTATATAGACTATTATGACTCTAGAGTAATTTTTCTTCACAGTCAATGACGAACTTAATAATATTCCTTCATTTTTGGAAAAATATGATTTTTGTTGAAAATTTTTGGTCCGTTTGATTTGATTCAAAAATTTATTTTTCGATTTTATGTTATAAAATAGGTAATATTTTATAACATAACATGAAACCAAAAAATGTAATGCTTATATATTTGAAAAACTATAAGCTCATTAGTCATCTGTAAAATTGTAATTTGCTGAATAAGATAAATTTCATAAAAAAATTACGTTATATATATATTATATATATATATATATATATATATATATATATATAATACATTACTGGTCAAAAGTCAGAGAAATTTCTATTAGCTTAAAGGCAAGATATTATTAAATTATTGAACGAAAAAATTATTTAATTTCAAAAACAATAAAATACAAACAAAATGTACAGGTTTTCAATATCGGAATCCATTTCGATTCCCTGGGTTAAAATAATGTAAATGAAAAATTCTAAGTTCTTTTGATCAGAAAAAATAATAAAAAAGTTTAAGTTAGCTTAACCAAATATGCTTTTAAGTTGCCTCTGGCTTCTGTCACTGCAGGACTTAGTTAGGCATGGAGTCCGCTAGGATTTTCAACACTTCTTTCGCTATTTCATGGTGCCAAACTTTAATTATTGTTTCCTGAAGTTAGTTTTGCTCTGGGATGATTCTCAGTTTTCTTTCCGATTACATTCCACAAATTCTCAACAGAGTTTAAATCCGGCAAGTTTCCTGAACAGGGCAGAACATTAACATGTTTTGCAAATGCAGCCTTAACCTAAAATAATGAATGCTTCGATGTAGAAGTCTGAATTTAAATGAAATGAAATAGAATTTAAAATTAATTTTTAAAATCTTTTTTATCTTTTTTGAGGAATGGCAAGGGCTATTGCTTCCTGAAATATATATATATATATATAATATGCTTTGGGAACAATGTCACAAGCAATACAAAGCAATTGATCCTTCAGCACACATATATAGTGCTTGCCATCATTCATAGTGCACTCTACAAAATGAAGTCGTCCAGTTGAATGCTATGACATCCATCACCACACTATTACCCTTTCTGGGTGTTTTGATGTACAAACCTGGCATTCCGGCCTCATGTTCTCTTTTTCTATTCGCCAAATGTTAGATGTTAATGGGAAGCGAATTTCGTCGTTGAATGTAACGTCTCCATTCTGAAATATTCCGATTTTTGAAAACCTTGGCCCACTCCAGTCGTTTATTCCGCAATTTTTCATCAGTACTGCTATATTTCAAGGTATTTGTGCCTTGTAGCCAGTTACAAAAAGCGTCCTCCGAACTGCTCCGTGTCTGTCAATCATAGACGTGAACTCGATCCATTCTCATCCAAGTATAGCAGAACTTGCATATCTAATTTCACGGCAAATGAAATTCTTTGCGATTGGAGCGATTTTGTAATAAACTACCAGAATATCACTATTGTTGTAGATAATTGCTTTGCAATGGATAACACAATTTTTCTACTGCATTTGTACTAGAAAATATTACTTTTGAGGGGCCTATTCTTGAAAAAGCATGAACTTTCTCAAATTTGCAATGCTTTTGACCAGTGGTGTGTACACAACCCACATATATATAATGTGTGTGTGTGTGTGTAATATATAATTTTGTTTTATTGCAATCATATAAATTCTTCTACTGAAATATTTAGAAGCTTTATGTATCTGATTAAATCTAAAATTTCAAGAGACTAATTGTAATGAAAATTATGATTTTTTAAAGGGTTTTCGAAATACATGGTATAATTTTTTTTTTAATTTCTATATACGTTAAAAAGAAAAGTAATTGTAAAACATATGCTCAGTATTACGTTAATTGTGAAATTATTTTTGTTTTCTGATTTGTGGTTAGGAATTTGAAGATTATTTCATTTCAATAAATTTCCATTTTTTTTTTTTTTTTTTTGTTCAAAGCAAAAATTTTAATGTTGCTTTAGAATAAAAATAATCCATTCCTTTTATAAATAATTACTTATAAAAATCCTTAAATCATAACTAAAATTTCTGATCAATAATAATAATTTTAATAGAAAATAGATCAAATATAATAGATTATAGATATTATAATGTTATTTTATATATAAAATGCGTTTTCCATCTCCCCGTCCATTGAGTAAAAAATGCAGAATTATTTATTTTTTCTGTTTCTTTTCCTTTTTTTTTTTTTTTTTGAAATATTCATGCGCAAGATAAACAAATCTCAATATCAATATTCATATATGTTAGGTTACAGAAATCTACTGTTGGCATATAAAAAGTATTAAAAAAAATTCAAAGAATGTTTATATTACGATACGTTATGTAAACATAGGCGTCAATCTTTGCTACTGATCATTTCACACGAATTTCAGTTTTAGCCACTGTTTTACATATATGGTTTTATTGCATAGATTTTGCAAAAAAAGAATACAATTCTAATTTTTTATTTTATTTTAAAATACTTTTTAGAAGAATATCACTAGACTAAACATATTTTTTCAAAAAAGAAAATAATAGCATTATAACGATATACTGTATAACAGAAAACATATATTACTGATTCTAATTCAATACAAGGAATATTTGAATTGTTTATTTTGAAAATGATTATAGGCGTTATGAATTTTTCATAGGATATTATTTTTATAGATAAACCTCTTTAAGTATAGGTGGACAAAGATGAAAAAATTCGGATTTAAAAGGATTTTTTAAATGTTTATTTTATCTGTTTGCTAGAAATGCTAAAATGCAATTTTGTGAATAGCAGCTTTTATTAAGTCTAAATCAAAAACTTTGACAGAATGTGAACAAAAAATTTTATTACTAATTTTAAAAGATTTTTTATGCTAAAAATTTTCTAAATTCCGGCCTTTAAATTCCAATTCCAAATACATATTTTAGAATTTGAATAACAATTTTTTACAAATGGACTTGCATATTATTCAAGTTTATAAGATTCAAATGTAATTCAACTACTAATTGACTGATTATTAAATTCTTGAGCTATAAAAGTACAAAATTTTAAAACTGAAACATATCAGAAAATTGGCGAAAAAACTATTTCAAATTCCAATTTAAATGACTTGAAGCAAGTAAAGTTTAGAATTGTAATTCAGTAATATTTCCTAGAAGAGTTTAATTAGAGATTCAGAATAAAACTTTTCCTTTTTTTTTTGTTTTGACTCTTTTGGGCTTAAAAGGTTTTTTCTATTCTTCTTACTTTAGATATTTTTTCCCCATTCACGAGTGCAAAAATTAATAAGAAAATACGTTATTAATTAATGATGACTAAACAAGTATTTCATTAAAAACATAAAATTTTGAAAAGTCAAAACTTCTTTTTTAGAGTTTTTTAATTATATGTGTGAGAGAGTTTGGACCGAAAAAAAATTCAATGATTTTCATAATCTTTTTGTAAAGTTAAGAAATGCGGCTTCAGACATGTTCTAAACAAACTTTAGTTTTATAAAATAAAAATTTTAGTGTCTATTTTTCTAATATGAAAAGCATGGTTTTATTTTTCATTTTCGCAAAGAAACAGATTTTGAGTTATTAGCTGTATTAAATTTTTATTTAATTAATATTTTTTAAGAAAATAATTAAAAAAAATAACTGTATTATATTTTAAAGAAAACTGCTGAACTTAGGTATGCATTAAATGCTTTAAAAATTATTTCTAATATTTTTTATTTAAATTTTTTTCGGTTTTAAAAGACTGCAATCGTTGTATTCGAGATGTGGATTTTTTTCTGATGTTTAAAAGCTTAATTTCTATGGATTTAGTAAGTTTTTAAATTTTTATTATTCTGGAAATTAGTAATGAATCTTCACTTGCTAATTTTTTTTAATAATAAAGAATAAATTGCTTTAAAATTTTTAATAAATTAATTTAAAAACTCTTTTCTGCATCGAGAAAAATTCTAATTATAAATCATCTAGTTTTTTTTACTATTATTAAACACAAGCGAAGGAATTCTTTGATAATGATGTGAAATTGTGTTTGATAATGATGAGAAGCTACTGCACCATGGAAAGAGCAGTAGCTACTGAGGGTCGTATTTCTGAGCACCCGAGGGTAGAACCCTGACTCCTGGCTTATATGAAGATACTACTCGCACATTTCTTTGGAACTCAGGTTCTCGTTCTCTGATTCATGTATAAATTATGATTTATGGATGAGTGAGTGAATGAAATGTAGGAATGAAGTCCGCCCTGTAAAAAAGTGAATAGCTAAGTCATATTCTTGGTCCTAGATGCTGCTACTGAAACCAAGAGACACTCTCTCTGCTTAAAAGCGCATACTTCATCAGCGGACTTGTCTATGACAAGTGCCATAAGAAACAACAACTTGCTAAACTAAGCAGATGATTTCCTGCAGTAGAATTTTAATATCTACAAAAGTCGTTGTGAAATCTAATGCATTTTGTATTTCCTATTAAGAATTTGGCTATTCACATTAAATTTTACAATCGATAAGCATCTGCTCACGAGATTAATGCATTCACATGCAATTTCATGGTCGGCTTCCTGGCATATGGGTGGCGTGTCTTCCCCATGATCTGGGTGTCCTGGGTTTGAGTCCCGGTCGGACAAGATTGTTCCTCTGTGTTCTATCTATGAGTAGTGTGAATGCCCCCCCTCCCTGTAAAAAGCGGTTGTGCAGGCGAATGAGAAGCATAAAGTAGTCAAGTCGTACTCTTGACCCGTGTTGACGTTGCTTAACAAAGAAGAGGTGCTCATTTCGACTTAAATCGCTGACAGCCTTCTGTCAGCGGGCTTGTAAAAGTGCCATAAGTAGCAACAAAAACGTGTAATTTCTTTCATGACATAATGACGCAATCATAATTGACTCACAAAAAAGTATCAACAAACTACTTCTGATATTCTGAACACATCGACCGTATGATAAGTTAATGATTGTTAATAAAAGGATGTTCAAGCAATCATTATATCACTGTCCTATTAAAAAAACTACATCGAAAGTAAAAAAAAAAATGTAGAATATGTCACAACAGGATTTTATCAATATTATAAAGATTGCACTCGAGCTCGTCCAAAGCTTCAGATACCGACGTAATATATATAGTTATTTAAACTGCCATCCATTCCAATCACCCGTTTCTAATGAGTTTCCGATAGAGCGGTGCTGTCCCATTTCCGATTATGATAAATGATAAAATATCGATTTTCTCTTCAGTGCGAGCTATTAAAATGGGAGAGGAGTTCGTTGCTCGAATATAATGACGTTAAATTTATAATGAACAGAGTATGGGAAGTTCATAAATTACCAGGCTTCACTGGATGAAAATTGCTTTATCGGCCTAATTATCGAAATTTTGACTACTGGATCGAAGATCATGATATTTTAATGAAGAAGAGAAAGAAATAAGGTTTAATGAATGAATTTACTGTGAAATTTCGATATCTGTTACAAATTTATGCGTTTAAAGCTACATTTCTCAAGGGTTCGTTGTTTAGGACCCAATTATAAATAGCGATTTTTAATTGCATCGCCCCTGCATTTATTTTTGTTTTTCTACATATATGTAAATAAAATTGAATGGTTCTCGGAACCATATGTATATAAAAAATTGAAGGATTCTCTGAGCCATATGCGTAATTAAAATTGAATGGATCTTGGAGTTAAAAGCGTATGTAAAATCGAATGGACCTCGGGGCCGTGCGGGTATATCAGATTGAATGGATCTTGGAGCCATACGCGTGTATAAAAGGGAATGGATCTCGGAGGCATACGTGTGTGTAAATTTGAATGGATCTCGGAGCCATACGTGTGTGTAAATTTGAATTAATCTCGGAGTCATTCGCGTGTGTAAAATTGAATGATTCTCGGAGCCATACGCGTGTGTAAAATTGAATGATTCTCGGAGCCATATACGTATGCAAAATTGAATAATTCTCGGATCCATATACGTATGTAAAAGTGAATGGATCTCGGAGCCATACGTGTGTATAAATTCGAATGGATCTCGGAGCCGTACGTGTCTATAAAAGGGAATAGATTTCTGAGCCTTACGTGTGCATAAAATTAAAAAATGTAAACGTGATAGTTTAAAAAATGCATTGACTTAATCGATCCAATTTGATGTGAGACTTTGTGATTACTAGTACAAGTATCAAAATTTTATTTTTAACTGATTGAGAAAAATATCTGAAACGGGAAAACTGTTTTTTAGATACTATTGGAGCATGCGAGGGTTTAATCTTCTAATGACTCACGACGGATGACACAATAAATTCTACTTTCTGTTATACTGGCGCAAAGAAAAAAAAACCGCCAATAGGTCGCCAAATAGTCGTTAGTCGAAAAAAGTGAAAAATCTTCAAAAATACAAAAATACTGCAAATTTCACGTAGATACACTTGTTGACTTTGTTCGCTTTTTGTTCCCATTAGCAACATTTGTTTTGTCATTCGCTTCGCTTGATGACTTCACTCGCGTTTGGCTCACATTGGCGACATCTTGTACCCGTATACAGAAAAAGTCCCCAAAAATGCTAAATTCATCCAAGTTAATTTTTCCTAACTATTGAACGTTAATCCCATGAAAGGCAATCTTTGACATAAATTTATTAGAATATACGCGGGAAGGGTTTGGGAAGACTACTGATGTTAGTTTATTTTCAAATAAGCAAAACCAGCAAAAAATTTTGTTTTGACGAATAATGACCTTCTTCCTATATGACCATCATTAGTTACATTGATGGCATTTATCTTCCAGTATATTTCATGCCAGCATGTACGCGGCATATGCTTTCCATGAACCGCTCACATGGCTATCAAAATCTTGGATAAGACTTTTTGTGTCTTCATTTAATTGGGTAAATCCGTCTCGACTATTTGCAAAAACATTAACAAATTTGAAAATGGATAGACGAACACTTTACGTCACTGCCATATGAATGTTGCTCGTTTAACTCATATAGGATAATTATATATATATCCAACCGAATCTTTAGACATCTTTCTTCGTTTTATTCACTTTTTTTCTATCTTGATTTACAAGAACTCGGTTACAAAATCGATACAATTATTTTGTATATTGCCTGTTCTCGGACATATTTAGAAAATTTCCGTGATATTGCGCATATGCCAGTAGGCAGTGGTTTCAGCTAAATACGCCTAAGATGAAAGGTAAAAGCTATGTTTTGTTTCGCAATACAGTAATCTCCTGTTATTAGCGACATTAGATAATATGAAAATAGAAGATAAAATACAAAATTGAGTCAACCGTTTTGAAGTTTCGAATTAAAATTAAATTTCAAAAGTCAAATCTTGTCAAAGAACTCATTATTTTTTTATTATGAGTTTATTATCCTCACTACGTATGACCGAGGATTGAAACTGCTGAAAAGGGACAATCTTAGGTTTCTGGATTAATCAATAATTTCATATAGTTGAAAGTCGAGGTAAAAGTTATTTCACTGCTTGGATTATATATTAAAATTTATCTGCTTGAATTATTTACGTAAAAATTTCTCTACCTGGATTATATATGTAAAATTTTCTTGGCTTGTATTATATACCTAAAAAATTTCTCTGCTTGGATTATATGCCTAAAAAATTTCTCTG